>VMDR010005802.1:0-49078 GCA_007922815.1 Macrotus californicus | reverse complement strand
GGGGGAGGGAACAGTTCGGGGAAGGGTTTCCAGGAAACACTATAAAGGACACATGGACATAACCAATGGGGGAGGGGGGTGGAATTGGCTGGGGTGAGAGGTGGGGGGAAAATGCAGACAACTGTAAATGAACAACAATAAAGTAATTAAAAAAAAAAGAAAAGAAAAACACCTTGCATTATTTCTGACCCTCTAGCAATTTGTATCCTCAACTAAAAATTATGCTGTCTAGACCATGTTCTCTGAATTTATTGCCTCATACAACTAAGCCACCTAACTTTCCTAGAGCCAAGAAAATTAGAACTATCTTCTTTCTTGATCTACCTGGGACTTTTATCCCAGTAGATCAGGTTAGTCTCACAGTGTTTACTTTTTATGAAAACTTACTGGCAGCTATCAGCAAGGTGCTTGCAAGGGTTTTTTTCCAATGATTTGTTTTTCAGTCCTCAATCAATACTATCTTACTATTGTGTCCAACATTATTATTATTGTATTGGAGTGATGGATGCTTAAGTCTTCAGGAACAAGAGAAGCATCCTGAATTTTCAAGAAGTCATTTCTTACATTGTTTTTACCAGTTCTTTTCTTTCATGTCACCTCTGTCGTGTTCTGTATTTTTTTCACACTTTTATTGTCCAAGTACAGTTGTCTCCATTCCCCCCCTACTCTCCTCCACCCCAGCCATCCCCACTTCCCACCCTCAATCGTACCCTCCTTTGGTTTTGTCCATGTGTCTCATTCAAACTGCTACCAATGAACCAGATTTCCTCAATAAGGTCACAACCAGAGATGAATCATGGGCCTACCGCTGTGATCCAGAAACAGAGGCCCAGGTGTCCCAGTGAAAGTGACCTGGCTCTCCACACCTGAAGAAGGCACGGCAAAGCCGCAGCAAGATCAAGACCATGTTAACTGTGCTGTTTGATGGGGAAGGTGTTGTCCATCACAAGTTTGCCCCTCCAGGCCAAACAATTAATAAGGAGTACCACCTCAGTGTTCTTTGTGGGTTGAGAGATGCAATGCAACAAAAATGGCCACAGCAATGGACAACTGATGAATGGCAGCTGCTTCGTGACAATGCACCTACTCATGAATCATGTCTCGTGCAGAGTTTTTGGTGAAACATCAAAGCATCCAGGTGACTCAGCCCCCCTACAGCCCAGATTTGGTGTCCTACAACTTCTGCCTTTCCCAAAACTAAAATCAGCTTTGCAAGGAAAGAGATTTCAGACCATCAGTGAGATTCAGGAAAATATGACAGGGCAGCTGATGGTGATTCTAACAAAGGATTTTGTAGTGTTTTGAAACATGGAAGAGATGCTGGGAGAACTGTGTGAGGTCCCAACATGCCTACTTTGAAAGGATCTGAGGTGTCATTGTCCTGTGTGCAATGTCTCTTGTATCTTGTATCTTCTTCAATAAATGTCTCTATTTTTCATAGTGCATGGCTGGGTACTTTATGGACAGACCTACGTGCATTCCCGTGACCACTGCAGCATTGTTCACCATAGCCAAGATATGGAAACAACCTGAATGCTCATCGCTGGATGTTTGAACAAAGAAGATGCAGTGTATGTGCAATGGTATATTATTCAGCCTTTAAAAAAAGGAAAACTTGTGATTTGCAACAATGTGGGTGAACTTGAGGACAATGCGCTCAGTGGAAAATAAGTCAGTCACAGAAGGAAAAATACTGAAAGATTTCACTTATATGAAGTATCTAAAATAGTCAAACTTACAGAAAATTGACAGAGCAAAATGATGGTTGCCAGGGGCTGGGGGAGCGGTAAAGGGGAAGATGCTATCCAACAGGTGTAGGGTTTCGGTCGTACGGGACACCTAAGTTCCGGAGATCCACTGCGGAGTATTGCGCCCACAGTTAACAATATGTAATGTGCACTTAAACTTTTGTTAAAAGGGCAAATTTCAGTTACATGTTTTTACCACAAATTTAAACATGATTTTAATCAGAGGTTTGTTTTGTTGTTTGTTTTTTTTGAAAGGATAGAGACTTTGGTAGATACTGTTGCTAATGGAACTGTGTGTGTGTGTACATTGTATAACTCTCCAGAGTTAAGTTATTTATTTGTATCAAGTGTATGTCACATACTGTTCATAATATCTTATTTTTACAACACTGCCTGATGGGTATTAATCCCTAATTTTATGGATACATGAAATAAGGCTCATGGAGTTGTCATTTAGTCCAAACAAGAGCTAGTAATAGTAAATATTTGAAATGGAGTATGATTCCTAAGACTGTGTGCCACACACCCTCCTCTCCAAAGATTCATGAATTAGCAGAAGTCATCTATGACATGTGAACAAGGAATTTAATGTCAGTTTTAAATTGAGAAAAATCCTCACTTGCTGCTCTACTGGAACCCCAGTGCTCAAGGTCCATTCGCACTGGATAAGCTGCACAGCTCTTCCCACTGAACTCAGACCCTTCCACAGAGTAAAGTTCAGGGCTCCGCTCTTCAAAGACATCGTGACTTTCCACAGCCTGGGGAAAATTTTCCTCTCACCTGTGGCCTTCCTCAAAATCATCCCTTTTTCTTTTCTTTCTGTCCTTGATACATAGCCTTGCCTTAGCAACAACAGCTTCAGACTTTCAAAAACAGGTAAGAGCTGTTTTCAAGTTGCTTCTGTTTTAGACCGTGAATAGACCCTTATGCAAAGACAAACAAACAAACAAGCTCAGGGTGAGAGTGAGGGCATCACACGCAGGTGGGTAAAGAGAAGCAAACCACAGATGAGTTTCCAAATTCATTATCGTGTGATAGTTTTACTGGCAACGAGAAGCTATTTGGATCTTTGTGGAGGAGAGTGATGGATGGAGGATGAAGTCCTTGTTTGAACACATGGGACACTCCTGTCTTTGCTGCAAACTTGGAATCAAGGCTTGGCCATCTCACAGCAGAACAGGTGTAGCCTGCCTCACATGGGGCCGGAACTGGTGCTTCCAGAGATCTTGCTATCTGCGTCTGGAATAGCTGGGTGGAAGCATTTAAAACGAAACAGATTAGGTAATCAATATCCGTACCTGGACCTGGGAACTTTATAAGGCATCAGGGATTGTAAAGGCAAAGGACGAAGCTAATGTGGTATATTTTGCACTCGGTTTCAATCAACAGTGCTTTCTTAATCTTCAGACTACCCAAACTCAATGCTGAAATTATTGTGAAATAAAGTTTACTTAGAGTACTTGAAAATAATTGCAAACACAAAATGGCCAACATTTACCTTACAATGTAACATGCAAACATAACTGAATTGGCTTGTTTACTGTCCATTCCCTGCTTACACCTTTGTCGACACATCAGAAAAATAAATAAAATTGGAAAATGTAGCTTTTCCACTGTAAAATCACAAATGTATGAAGCACCCTTTGAAAACTGGTAACTAGTGTATTTCTCTGTGATGCTCATGTACTAATGCTCTCTTTGTAAAGTGTTTTCTTGGGAAAGGAATCTGCCTTCTGGACGTAGAAACCATTTACACGATCTCCATCTATCATTCTGGATCAGATTGCCTTTAGTCCTTTCAGGTACCTGCACTTGAAAACCGTAAGGTCCTGGCAACAACATTTGTGCTTCTTGTAGTGGGTGGCATCCCCTCTGGGTGACCATTTGTGACACCACATGAGGGACAGCAAGCCTGCCATTGGCTGTCCTCCTTTAGACACTGACATGTGACCCGCTGTTGTCTTCATCTTGCAGCATCTCAAAGCCAATTATTCATCCAGGTTTTCAGCAGCATTAACAATGATTACTCTTTTTCTTGCTGAATTTATAAAAGGTATTTTGGCATTTTCAATTACCCAGGTATTCAAGAAGTGTGAGTGTTGACTTGGGCCCACACCCAAGCTAATGACAGAGGTCCTGCAGCCACACAGCCAACTCCCATTATAGGAGGCAATGCACACATAAGCTGAATCATGTCTTAATCCTATTATTTTAGTCATCAAAGTCAAGTTCTGGATAATCCTTATTAAAGTAGAGGAGCAGTTTACAGCTAACCCAAAATATCTTTTTTGTATTAGATCTGCCTCCTTGCTTACAATTTACTGCTCATCATGTAATAACTGACTAGAGGAGGAGGCAGCATAAAAGCATGTGATTCTTGCAGCTAGAATTTAGTAAAAACATAGGCAATAAAAAGTCGTTCGCAACTAAAAACAGAGCTAAGATTTGAACATAGTCATGGATCCACAAAGTAAGTGGTCTATGTACAAAGAATGGAGAGAACAGTTTTAAACACCCACTATAAACGATCTTTTGAGAGAGTCTCTGGTGTGAAGAGTCTGGGGTTTTTTCTATACTATCCATGCATCCGGTACATCTTCTTGCTTGGCTCCCAGTAATCTTGACACTGGGGAAGCATGCACAGGAGATCACAGAAAATAGGAAGGTAGAAAGAAAGGGAAAGAGACACGGGTATTATTTACTGCCTGCTGGAAGGGGTCTCTGGTGCTCTGTATGCCTTAACGACCACAGTTTCTTCTGAGGGGCTCTTCCTCCATGGTTTATTCTGGTCTACAATGTCCTATCACCCCCAACACCGTTTACCTGCTTCCCACTCCAGCTAGTCTCTTAGCTTCTCACATTGCTTCTTCATGCCCTTCAACCAGCCCATGCCTGCCTGTGGTCCCTGCAACAAATAAAATGCCTTCCTTTGAACCAACTGCTGGAACTCTGATTGACACAGAGGAACTATAAATGAACAGACATGGGATGCTTTGAATGGCATCTTTTAATTGTCACTGGCCCAGCTGAAACGTAGGTTTTGATGGGGGAAAAAACTTGCAATGAAGGGTCTGACTAACTTACAAATCAAACAATTAAGGGTTGGCTATTCTTAGCCCCTCTGAGGTCAAACTGTCTTCGTGTTTATAATTTGGTGGCCTAAAAATAGGGATTCTTTAATTTATTTCACTTTCATAAATTCTCAGTCTGGAATTGTTTAGAGGAAGATAACTCTAGCAAGCATAAAATGTCTGTTCGTAAATCTCAGCAAGTTTCACTGTTGAACATTAAAGTAAGTGAGGCTTTAAAATTCCTCAAAGAGCAAATCACAGTAAATAACAGATTTCAAAATAAAGAACTCATGTATTTGCATAAGCAATATGAACTTTAACTCTCAATCTTTCAAATCAAATATTATTTTCTTTGAACTTGTGCCGATTTCCATAGTTAATGCATCAGCCATCAATGCTAATTCATTAAAACCTCACCCAGCCCTGGCTGGTGTGGCTCAGTGGACTGAGTGCGGGCCTACGAACCAAGGGGTCACCAGTTCGATTCCCAGTCAGGGCACATGCCTGGATTGCAGGCCAGGTCCCCTCACCCCCAGTAGGGGGCGCACGAGAGGCAAGCACACATTGATGTTTCTCTCCCTCTCTTTCTTTCCCTTTCTCTAAAAAGAAATAAATAAAATCTTTAAAAAAAAAAACAAAAAAAAACCTTACCCAATACCAGCATACTACATCTGTTAAGTGTTTTTTTCTTATTAACATTTATATTTCAGTCTAAGCTATGCATATATCTTTTACATATCGATAAATGTTATACACACACATACACAGGGTGGGGGAAATTAGGTTTACAGTTGTGAGTATGCAAAATAGGTTATTCTTGTATTACTGTTTATTAGTTATTGCATTATTTTCCACAGAAACAACTGTAAACCTACTTTTCCCCCACCCTGCATATGTTTTAGGGAAGCTAGCAAAAAATTTTTTCAGTAAAAATATGGGTGCATTTCTAGAGTGTAAAGCTGAGTTCATCCCAAATAAAATTAAAACACTCCCTCAGAAATGTCTCTTCTTTGCATTTGGTGTAAAACATCGTTTGTCTAAACTGTCTAGTTATCAGAATTGCCTGGGGAGTAATATTTTTAAAATATTACTGGATTCAATCTCAGTCCTTCTTCAGAGTCTGGGGAAGGATGGGGCTGTGCCTGTTCTGGTCATCATTGTGTGCCGGTTTCCAACACCAGGTCCTCGATAATTATCAGCTGAATGAATGAATCAAGAGTGTCTGAAGGCAGGGCTCAGGGAACTATTTATCGAAGTGTTTTCAGGTAATTCTGATGACTAATCACTTCTGAAAACACTGATTTTTAACTTAGAATTTTAGATCTGGAGACCTTAGCCATTATCTAATCCAACCCACTGGTGTTAAAAATGGAAGAACGTGAAGCCTGAGAGATTAAATAACTTGTTATTATATACATAACCCTAATATTTTTATACTTAGCAACACATTTTAGGACAAATGAGGAGAAACAATAAAAAAGAGGGCTAAAAGACTGAGTTTTTACTTAGAGACAAGCCATTTTACAACTGGGCTTTAAGGACCACTAGAGATCAGCTGAAAGGCAATCCGAAACCAGATCCACCTGGACACTCACCTACCTGAGACCCTTGTCAGGATCCCATTTCAGGGGTAACTAAGGAGACTTCCCTCTTCTGCCCCCTTTCCCTCCCACAGGATTTCATCCAATTATGGAAAATACTTGAAGAAAAGTGCTTTGCTTTTACTTGAAATATCTGTATTGGACTTCTCTTTCATAAGAATTTCTCAAATAACTCTCATTTCCTCTGTGCAGCATAAATTAGGCAAATAGCAGCAGAGTTATTTTTCTCTTTGCAAAAATCTGTCAATAATATAAAATTCTCTAGCTAACATGATATTTTGTGCAAATACACCAAAAATGCTTAATACTTCACCTTCTTCCTTCTGCCTGCATATTAACATGATTAGAAAATATTTGTGGCTAGATAATCATCAGAAAGTAAACATTTAGTCACCTAGCTGTTATTCACAAAATTATTTCACTATGTTTAAATGGAATTTACTGCTGACCATGGTAATTCTTATCTCTCTCTAAAGGCATTTTGCTGCCAATATCTTGAAGAGTATTCACTAGCCCAACATAGAACTGCTGGCATGTTTTTTTAAGAGTACTGGTAAAATTTCTGCTAGAAACTAATCCTCATTCTTTTAAAAAATGGCTGGTGTAGCTCAGTTGGTGAGACCACTATCCCATAAACCAAAAGCTTGTGGGTTAGATTTCCAACCAGGGCACACACCTAGGTTGCAATTCGGTCCCCGGCCAGGGTACATCTGAGAGGCAACTGATTGATGTTTCTCTCTCACATCAATGTTTCTCTCCCTCCCTTCCCCTCTCTCTAAAGTCAATAAGCGTGTCTTCAGGTGAGGATAACATAATAAATAATAATAAGAAAAAGTTATATGTTGTGTCATAGACTACAAGTAATAATTACAACAGAAAATAATAATGGTAATTAGCCTTGATAAAGAACTTACTATGTAGTAGTTATGTGTTAAGCATTATCCACAGAGTACTTCATTTATCTTAAAAGAATGCTTAGCCAAGTATGATGGGTGAATGTTGTGTATATTTACATATATACATAAATATAGCACACATATGTCATACCTATGTATATGATACATCATATAGTACTTACATATTCACTTAAATATATACAGGAAACGTTGGGCACACATTAAGACAGTGAATCATTTTAGTCAGTGAATCGTTTGCGGCCATCACTGGCAGTTGCCTACCCAATAGCCATCCCCCTTCTTTCTTGCCAACAGGACACTGGTTTTGTTCAGGTAGCCACATGACTGCTCCCAGGGGATGAGCGATGATCGACCCAAACCAGGCATGGCACCTCATTCTCTTTTGCCTGTAGTAGGACTAGGGATCGGAGTCAGTTCTTGCCTGGGGAATGAGCGATAGGGGAAGTTTGCTTAGGAGTCTGGGAGGCTTTCCCATATCAGAAAGTAAAGATGTGCATGAAAAGAAGCTCTTTTTCTTCTTTCCTTCCTGCATAGGAACATTTTGTTTGAAAAATGTACTGCCTAAAGCTGCGTTAGCCACCTTGTGACAGTGGGGCGTGCTTGTCATGGGCAGGCTCTGAGTAGAGGGTGGCTTCTTTATTACATCACAAGCTATGGAACCAACTCCAACACCACCTTCCTTTGAGCTTCAGGTAAGTTAACAATTGCTGCTATCAGCAGGGGTTCTTGATAACTTAGGCACAGCATTCCTGACTGATATGGTTACTTCTGGGGCGTGCAATTGAGGTACAGGAAGGGAGAAGAGTGTCTTACTTCTAATTGTATATCTTTTTGAGCTGCTTTAATTTGTTTTAATAAGACTTTCAAAATTATAAGGCAACAGATTTAATTTTTAATTGAATTTCTGAATAACTGGTATATTCATCTGGGGAAAGCTAAGAGCCATAATATTTCCAACAGTGCCCCATCTCCCCGACCCACAGTGTATACCCTGGTGCCCTGCCCACCGACATATACACATATTCTCGCCATCACTTCGAACATATGAGCAGGTAGCTAACTCTGAGTTTTAATGCCAAACTTTGCTTCTTTCCAAACTATTTGTCAGCACTGTGTGCCTCCTAAACATTGTACATATAAGATGCATCTCATTAGCATGGGTTTGCAGGGGGGAAGTTTAGTATATCTATTGTGATTTGCTTCAGTCCCCACAGTTTTTTCTGAAGCAGCAGTGTAAGAATGAAGAGTTGCTTCCACTAGCCGGGGCTAATATGAGTCAGTAGATATTTCTACCAGGTAGATATGTTGACCCAGAAGAGGAAGAAGAGCCAAAGCATCAGAGAACATCAGCTAATGTGCTCACGGGAGTTTCTCCATAAAAGGACCTTTATCTTTGTACAGCCCAATTGATGCTAACATCAATTTCACAACTGTCAGCCAATGAGAAAGGTTACAATCCTCATTCAGGATGCGCCTGTGCAGTATTTCTGCAGCCTGGGCTAGCCAGAGAATGCATCATTTCCTCCCATTTCTCCTTAGATCGCTAATGTCTCAGGCTTATCTACCTTAAGTGAGGGTAATGAGATCAAGCAGAAACTGGTACTCTGACACCACTGCATGGAGAAACAACAAACTACCACACTATGAGAAGCTGACATGCCTGTCCCCATCAGCAATATTCAGTTACATGAACAAGTGAAGAACCAGGGTCAAGAGAATTAGAGCTAGGTCAGTACTGTGAGTACTGACACTACTGTAGGCCTTCCCAAGGAACAGTCCTCACATTCGGGGTCATCCTCTGTACTTCTTCCATCGTGTATTTCTGAGGTCGTCTTCTATACCTCTTTCATCATCAAGACTTGAGTTTTTCTTAGCTAAAGTTCTTGAAAACCTCACTCCCCCGCTACCCCAACTCCCTGCACTACAATATGCTTCCTTCCAGATCTTCACTTCTCCAATTCATTTATATATAGCTTTGATAATCTTAAAAAATAAATAATCATAATAGTCCTTCTTAGAGTCCTTTCCCATCATATTCCCTTCGAGAGATTTACTGAGAGATAGAGATAAACATTTGAACAAATAAAGAGATTAAAGATCAACCTTCTAATGCCGAATGATGGGATTGCCTGTTTCCATGAGTTAGTTCTTCTCCCAATTTTTTGCTCACTTGTACAAATAAACGTTTTGAGATTCAGATGAAATAGCCAGAAATATATACAGACTATTTGATGTATTAATTTAGATAACCTCACTACTTAAAATCATAAACACAGAATTATAAATTAACTTAAAAATACCTATTTTGGTCAACATTGAAGGAAAAAGCATTTTTTAAACTCTTTCCACATAGCTCCTACATCAGTAGTGTCTTTGTCATCTCTAAAGCTACTTTTCATCATCTAACAAAAGCAGGCGTGCACACTCTCTCTCTCTCTCTCTCTCTCTCTCTCTAGGGGATTTGACTTGAAAGGAAGACGGTAACTGGCGGAACTTAGAGCTAGGCTCTGAGCAGAGATCGGAAGAAGGAACTGCTCCTCTAGCCTGCAGTGTCTGAGTAAGGCGCTTCCTACCATCAGCCTCCTGGGTCTCGTGCAGTACTTCAGTGGTAGCTTATATGTTACATTTTGGTTGAGAGGACATTTGAATGTCCTGATTTTACCTAGCTCCAGCCATGACTCTTTACCTTAACTTTATAGAAGAGGCTGCAACATATCCCTTCTTAGCCTCAGTCTTTAACCAGTCAGCTGAGTATAAATGACTTGGAGGCATTTTCCCAGTAAGAAAATCTCCAGAATCCTCAAATGTAAAACAACATTTCTCTTACCATAACTTTAATACTACCAACCTTAGAGCACTCAGAAGTAGAATAGTTTTGTGTTGCTATAGTCATGTAATCACACCATATCTTTTCATCTCCTTTAGCTATAATAATTCAAACCTCATGCGAGTTTAGGGCACAAGGCTCTATAGCCAATATATTATCAGCTACTTTCTCCTATTTTACAGAAGAAAGTGGGTTGTCATAAGGTGACAGAGAGCATAATTTTGCAATGATGGGGTGAGGTAATCTCTTTCACCAGCTCACACCCAAGCATGCCCCTCAAAATGGAGCTATTAAATTGAATTGTGCTATACTAACTCAAACATACATTTTCATCTGCCCGGCAATATGTGCTATAACTCTCTAGTCTGTGACACTATCAGGCTGCGGGGTGTGACAAACAGCATGGATTTCGGAATAGGACCTAGAAACCAGACTCTACCCCTCACCAGGCTACGTGCAACCTTGGGAGAGTTAACCTCTCTAGGTCTCAGGTTCCTCATCTGAAAACCAGAGATAATACTGAATTACCAGGGTGGTTATTTTTCCTGGAAAAGCAAATGAAAAATTCTGCTTAGTTGTCCAACTTTCTTGCCCTCTCTGCAAATAAAGGCCAAGGAATAAGTTTATACTTAGTGTTAATGTCCAATCAATTACAGATACATTTTCTTTCCCCTCTGGAAAAAATGTTACCTTTAATGAAAAACTAGAGTTGGATTTTAAAACGATAACCTTAAATGTTAAAGCCATATAAAATATCTATTTTTTAGCTTTTTGCTAAAAATGACAATAACCCAGTTACACACAAAAGTTTAACGTTAAAGGAATCAAACTTAAAAAAACAGAGTTACATCAGTGACATGGAAACTGGATTTCAATAGAAAAAATCAATCCTGCATGCTTCAAGCAGAGCCCAAACTCAAAATAATGGCAAAAATTTAAAAGTTCAGTTCTAATTACATCTGAAACACTAAAAAAAAAAATCAAAGTTTCAAAACTATCAAAAATACTTGCAACTATGTATTCAAATAATTTTTTTCTTAAATAGGAAAAATGCTATTTATTTTAAAAATTGATGTAAACATTCTAATATTTAAAAGGTTATATATCTTATATTTTAATTTAAAAGCTAATTATTAAATCAATATTTTATAAAAATGAGAATATTTTGCTAATCAACTATTTCACTGCCAGAGATAAATTCTAATCCCAAAAAGATGGCCCTGGAAAGGTGACTTCAAGCCAGGTGACCCCAAGCCAGGTGACCCCAATCCCTGACATCCCTTCTGTCTCCAAAATCTGGACAGAGTGAGGGCTTGACTCTCAGCTCTGATTCTGTTCGGAGATATGGTGGCAGCGAAAGCTGTCCCTCTAAGAACCACTTTTTGACTGTGTATTGAATTTGTTGGGGTGGCATTGGCTAATAAATTATACAGGTTTCAGGTGCACAGCTCTATAGCACAGCGTCTGTACCTCGTACTGTGCGTTTACCTCCTGCCACCTCTGTCCTGGGTTGGCCTTCTTCCACCTCCCTCCACCAGGGGTTCCCTCTGGTTATCATCATACTGGTGTCTGTGTCTGTGAGTTTTGGAGTGTGTTTTTCCTTAACTCCTTCACCTTTTTCACCCAGTTCCACAACCCCTCTCCCTTCTAACAGCTCTCCGTTTGTCCACTGTATCTATGACTCTGCTCTATTGTTAGTTTATTTTGTTCCTTAGATTCCACAGATAAGTGGTATTTCTCTTTTTCTGACTGGCTTATTTCACTTAGCATAACACTTTCCAGGTACACTCAGGCTGCTGCAGAGGATAAGATTTCCCTAATGTACAATGCTTTTTTTATCCACTCATCTGCTGATGGGCACTTGGGCTGCTTCCAAATCTTGGCTATTGTAAATAATACTGCAGTGATCATAGGGGTGCGTATATTCGTTGGCATCAGCATTTCAGGTTTCTTCGGACATATTACCAGAAGTGGAATCATTGGGTCATAACGGAGTTTCACTTTTAATATTTTGAGGAGATTCCATGCCATTTTCCATAGTGGTTGCACCAATCGGCATTCCCACCAACAGTGCAAGAGGCTTCCCTTTTCTCCACATCCTCGCCAATACTTGTTTGTTGATTGACTAATGATAGTTATTCTGACAAGTGTGAGGTGATAGCTCATTGTGGTTTTAGTTTGCATTTCTCTGATGGCTAGTAATGTTGAGGAAGCATCTTTTCCTATGTCTATTGGTCCTCTGTATGTCCTCTTTGGACAAGTACCTATTCAGGTCCTTTGCCAGTTTTGAATTGAATTGCTTGTTTTGTTTGTTTTTTGGTGTCATACAAGTTCTTCATAAATTTTGCTGTTAACTCCTGACCAGATGTATCATTGGAGAGTATATTCTCCCATTCATTTTATTGATGGTTCTTTTTGCTGTGCAAAAAATTTGAGTGTGATATAGTCTTACTAGTTAATGTTTGCTTTTGTTTTCCTTGTCTTAGTATGTATATCAGAAAAAATATTGCTACAAGAAATTTCTGAGATCTTATTGCCTGTTTTCTTCTCGGATTTTTTGGTTTCAAGTCTAACATTTCACTCTTTAATCCATTTTGAGTTTATTTTTGTGTGTGGTGTAAGAAGGTGGTCTTGTTTCTTCTTTCTTTTATTTATTTTTCCATGTATCTGTCCAATTTTCCGAAAACCATTGATTGAATAGATTGTCTTAACTCCATTGTATGTTCTTGGCTCCTTTGTCAAATATTAATTGACCATAAAGATGTGGCTTTTTTCTGGGCTCTGTATTCTTGTCCATTGATCTATGTGTCTGTTTTTATGCCAGTACCATGCTGCTCTGATTACTGTGTCCTTGTGATATAGTCTGATATCAGGTAGCATGACTCCTCCAACTTTGTTCTTTCTCAAGATTGCTGTGGCTATTCAGGTCTTTTATGGTTCCATAAAAATTTTAGAATATTTGTTCTAGTTCTGTAAAATGCACAGTTGGTATCTTGATAAGAATCCTTTAAAATTTCTTCTAATATTGTTTTTGTGGTAATAAGCTCCTTTAGCTTTTTCTTATCTAGGAAGCTCTTAATTTCTCCTTCAATTGTAAATGATAGCATTACTGGGTAAAATAGTCTTGGTTATAAGTCCTTGCTTTTCATCACTTTGACTATTTCATGCTCATCCCTTCTGGCCTGTAATGTTTCTGAGAAATTTCTCAGCCTGAAATGAGAAATCAACTGACAGTCTTAAAAGATCTCCCTTTTAGATAACTGTTTCTCCTGCTGCTTTTAAGATTTTTTCTTTGTCTTTACCATTTGCTAGTTTAATTATGTGATTGATGTGGGCCTCCTTGGGTTCATCTTGTTTTGGACTCTACACTTCCTGAACTTGTATGTCTTTTTCCTTCACCAGGTTAGGGAATTTTCAGCTATTATTTCCTATCTTTTGCTCTCTCTGTTCTCTTGGTATTCCTATGATGTGGATATTGTTATGCTTTATGTTGTTGTGAAGGTCTTTTAAACTATTGTTATTTTTTCAAATCCTTTTTTCTTTTTGCTTCTGATTCAATCCTCTGCCTCACCTAACCTACTATTTATTCCTTCTAGTGTATTCTTATTTCAGATATTGTATTCTTCATTTCTTACTGGTTTTTTCTTTCATGGTTTCTATGTCCTTTTTCATGCTTTTGAAGTTCTCACTAAGTTCCTTGAGCAACCTTATAAGAATATTTTTGAACTCTATATCTGGTAAATTGCTCGCTTGACAGAACTCAAATTCTATGAGGTAGGTTTTCAGTGAGTCATCAGGTAGGGACAAATAATGTTCACCAGCTTGATATAGAAACTGGGTGTCAGTGCTGGGTCTCAGGCCACTCAGCAAAAGTCCCAGAGTTTACCAAGCTTGGCTGACTGCCTGCCAGATGCCCACATACCTTTGTAGTGGGGCAGAGTCTCAGGGAGTCACGAGGGTGAGGCTAGCAGTTTGTCAGGCCCAAACAGACCAAGATTTTGCTGTGTGACGGCAAGGTTCTCCGCTGGTCATCACGCAAAGGAAAAATAGTCCCCATATTAGAGCTGCACAACTCAGTCTATCCCAGATTCTGCAGGAGATGGAGCTCAGCAAGGTGGGGCAGCTGAGAGTCTGGAAGGTTGGGCCATTGGGAGTCTGGAGGATGGGGCTACTGGACCTCCTGTGTGAGGTTGGTATCTCTGGTCAGGTTCATGGGATGGGAAAGTGGGAGGAATGGCCCCTGCCTCAAAGCTACATAACTCAGTCACTGACACTCCCTGGGTCTTCCCAGACCTCTGCACCCTGGCCCAGGCAGTTGACTCCTCAGCAGGGTGCAAGCTCCACAGGTTGGGATGACAGGGAGTCCAGAGGGTGGGACTATTGCAATCCTCCAGGCTGATCGCATAAGAAGGCAAGGGATCCACCCAAGAAAGATGGTGTCTACAGTATGGAAGAGGGACTCAGCACAGAAATTCTGGTGGCTGTCCCTTCAGCTCTTTCCCCAAAGCCACAAACCCCAGTCTTTCTCCACATGACTCTAGACTCTAGTTCGCCCCACCCTCTATCCAGCGAAGCCCAGGGGAAGGGGCAGTGAATAAGATTTTGTGCGTTGGCTCTTTAAGAGGGCACGGTGTCTCCAGCAGACACTTGTCTCTCTCCCTGGCAGAAAGAACCCCTGCTGCTTTTCCCAGCCAAGGCCTTTTCCCAGCTCTGGTGCCCTGGGCTGGGGAGGCCGGCTTGGGGTTGAGACCCCTTGCTTCTCAGGGGGAACCTTTGCAGCTGAGACATCCCTCTAGAACCTTAGCTGCTGCCCTTGGGAGCAGGTACAGCCCTTTTCTCTGCCCCTTTTACCAGTCTCCATGTGGCTTCTTCTGTAAATCCCTGGTTATAAGATTCATCTTCAGCTAGTCTTCCATTGGTTATTCAAGTTGATTCTCTATTTTCTAGTTGTAATTCCAGTTTGGTCCTGAATGGAGGTAACAGTAGCATCCACCTCGTCTGCCATCATCTTGGATCTCTATTAACTTTTTGATCTGAGATTTGCTCTGATTTAGAAGCCAACTCTAACCCAGTTAGGTGAAGGTGTCAGAGAAAAATGAAAACTACTGTTCTCTGATGACTCTCCTGAAACTTTTCATACTGTCTTGGTCAAGCTCCAACACAATAAAGAGGCATTTTGCTTTAAAATCATGCATTAATAATTATTTATCGCATGTCTCTGAATTGAATATTCTCTGGCTAATGTACCCCATTATCCTGATCTTAGATACAAACTTTATTGGTGTTTGACCTAAAAACATTTGGTTCATGTTCCAATGTGTCACTAAAAGTTTTTATTTCAATTTTTCAATTTCACTTCATTGGTGAAGAGTAATTTATGAGCTTAAAACTCACTGAGTAGAGAATAATTTACATATATATTAAATGTCCATTTTTCTCTTTTAATGGCTTTCTCCTTAAGTCTGTTCAATATTTCAACTTGCCCTTGGTAACCATTTAAGATACTCTAAAGATGTCAGGAAACTGAAGAACTGGGTCCAGATTTCTCCCCATTCTCTCCCTCTCTTTCTTTTCACAGAACACACCTCTCCCTCACCCAACTCCAGCATCAGCTGTGAGTCCTTCCCATGTTTGCCCCAAATAAACCCAACCCTCTTTGATTAGTAAGAAGGTGGACACCTGATCCATGAACCAGACTAGCCTGATTACTTTTCTCTTCACATTTTAACTGAGAGACATAGGCTACCAGTCAGGTGGTGGCGGTCACCAGAGCTGCAAGGTCCTTTCAAATGAGAGACCGTAACAGCCTTTGACAACCATGCATGCAAGGGCAAGCAGAGAGAGCTGGTCTGCGAGAGGGGCTAGCCAAGGCAGGTGAAACAGAAAAATGCAGATAAGAGAACATGTGGCCCCAGAAAAAAGCTGATAGTTCTAAAGACTTTTCAGTTTCCAGGTCTAATTCCTGATGGGGCTTGGCTGTCCTTCCTTTCTTAAATTTGACCAGCAGCTGCTGTATAATAAAGACTTTTTTACTGAAGTATCCAGAGTGGGTTTCTGTTTCTTGCAACCAAATGAGCCATCAGGCAGAGTAGAACCATGTTATTTTTTAGAACTTCTACATGTCTAACTTCATTTAAAGCAGAGGAGTATTTGATAATGACATCTTTGAAATACTTCCACTGAAGATTTGTGGATTCATTCTTCTGAGACTACCGACATTTAAAACTGGATGTTAATTACAGTATTGGATTAAATATATATGGCCTTAGAGAAAATCAGACTGTCATATTTTGTAATTCAATTTCTTTGCTGAGTGTGAGTTGTAAAATTTATGACTCATTTAACATTCACTCTACTCTTTTCAATGTGAAGACGCTTCTGTTTTCTTGATGAAGAAGTCTGGTAGCAGTTGAATAGCTCTACCTTCTTCCTGGCATCTGTTAACATTTACCATCTTCCCCCCGCAGTAGGACTGTTCTTTTCATGGTGGTTTTCTCCTTCTAAACACTGCCTAACAAGCTCTGGTGGCTTTAGCATTTTTGTCAAGCCTCAACTTATTTGGGCCTCAGCACAGGACTACTTCTGATATCAAGCTAATCCATTTACCTTTTTAAGCTAAGGGATAAGGTAAGAGTCAAATGAATTTGAGAGGATACAAAAATAGGGCAATGAAAATAACTGGCACAAACAATTGGGGTAAGTAGATGAGTTAAGAATCCACCTTGTGGAGAAAATGAGTGACAGCATAGGTTCTGAAAAATGTCCTTAGAGCCAAATGGAACAGATTTAAATTTCCTACGTGATCATTCACCTTTTCCTGGTATCTCTACAAATGTGGTCTTTCATAGCCAAGGTGTGCACTGTTTTAAGAGTCACAACTAGGATGCTTCCAAGCTTGTCCTGGTGGACACAGACCACTGTCTCTCTCTCTCCTGACCTCCTTTGTTAATGAACAATAGTGTAGCAAGAGCAGCAAATGTGGTGGATACAGGCTCTGAAGCCATACTGCCTGGTCTGGGACCCCAGCTCCACCACTTAATAGTTGTGTGACCTTACAAGTTAAGTAACCATTCTGTGCCTCGGTGTTTTAATATGTAAAATGGGATAATACCAGTACCTACCTCATGGAAAGGAGGTGGAAAGTAATGAGTGCTGATGTATTATAGGTGCTCCACAAAACCGGCTGTTACCATTAGTGCTGCTGTTATTAGTATTATTTGAGCAAGTCGCCAGGTGTAAGGCTTGCGGTATGAGGGTCAGCAGAAAGCTGAGTTAGAACCCTCCCACAGGTGCTTAACTCTTTCCACTGGATGACAGAGAGTTAGGAGCAGGGACCTTGAGATCAGGATTTACCTCCTTCTACCCTCAGCCAAATCATCTAACTCCTCTAAGCCTTTGGTTTGCTTATCTCAAGTTGGGTTCAATAACAGGGCATACCACATCATAAGCACTCCAAGTGAGTTATATAGACCATGCATAGCAGGCTTAAGTACCACATGAATACATATTGTCATTAAGTAAATGGCCTAAGAATTTTGAAGACGGGAAACGCTGACTCAATTTCCCCAAAGGAACTGTCGATAGAAACACAGAGTAGAGCAAACCGCAGTCCAGTGGCCCCTGTTCTCTGCAGACCCCCACCCAGCACCTCCCTCTTCAAGCACCACCCTGGGGAAGGAAGTAGGAAGAGCCAACATATTTTTGTCTTTTTTGCTTTAGCTTGCTTTAAGATTTTGTCTCTGGTTTCACCAGCACTGTTTAGGTATGGTTTTCTCTGCAGACATCATTTTTAGGATTTTATTTTAATTTCCCATTCTCTCCCCAAATACTCAATCTTGCCTTTTAATTTCTTAAATGTATTTATCATAATTAAAAAATTCTGTCGAATAACTCCAACATCTAAATTCCCTACAAACCTGTTTCTATTATCCTCTGCTTTTCTTTCAATTTCATCTTCTTATATGCTTGATAGTTGTGTTGCAACCTTTCAAGGCTGGGCAGGTTCATGGTATTCACAGAGACAGAAGAATATTCATGGGGCCATTGGGATGTCTGACATGCCTTTATTCACGGGTATTCGCGGGTTGGCAAGCCATGCACGCTGCAAGCTGCCTGTCTCCCTGCAGGTCTCTGGTGGCATTTGCTGTGGCCCTTGCTCCCCAGCATGGCACATGTCATGGCACCCAGCAGGGAATCTCTATCTGTTTAAGTCCTGGAGGCAAACAAAGTCGGCTTTCAGCCAGAACATTACATAACATAACATAGTTCTGCGCATGCGAGCCCATTTTGTATTATGGGAACCATTTATCAGACCCAGTCTCAACGCTATGAGAACACTGGTTATCAGGCCCCTCCAAGGCTATGGGAACACTTCTTCCCTTACCTACCCAGACACCTGGGTGAGGAAGCCACACTGCCTCCACTTATCCTACATACTTTTTAATTGATTGTCAGACTTTGATATAAAACATTTAGAGATAATTTATGGCCATAGGTGATGTTACTTTCTTCAAGAGAGAGTTCATTTTGCCTTTGGCAAGCAGCTAGGCCAGAGAAAGTAGCAGACACAGATCACCTAATCCCCCAGGCCCTGTTGTTTGAGAGGGCTGGTCAGTGTCCAGCAGGCTCTTCCTCCTTGGGCTCACCACTTCAGGGCTCCCGCTGAACACCTGGGGAGTTCACCAGGTCCCATCCCCCTTAGCAAGCTCTGGACTTTAATTTTTCTTCCCCTGATCTGAGCATCTGTTGAAAGCCCTGCTCAGGACGCTACCTCTCAGTTCCCATGATCCAAGTGGCAGTTGACGGAAGAAGAAAAGCAGGACAACTTCAGGCTCACTTCTCTGGGCTCCCCTGTGTTTTCATCTCTGGAACCCACTAACCCAGTTCTTTCCCACCTAGATAGCTTTTCTGGTTTTTATAGAAAAGGTTACTCCAAAATATCCTCATCCACCATAGCCAGAAGCAAAACTTTTGCCTATGTTTCTGTTATATATCTGATGACCTTGCTCTTCAGAATTTAAGCAGCATGCAGATTTCTATAAAAATAAGTGAGAGTTCCAAAGAGCTTGCAAACAAACTTTTAGTGGGAAAATGAGTCTTAATGACATGGGTATGTCAATGGGAAAGATGTAAAACATCCCTAAGGAGATCCAAATCTTTACCTAGATGGTAAGGCCAATGTAATCTTTCACATTGTGAATCATATTTTCAGTACCTTGAGGAATCTTTTGAGTGACCTCTGGGTTTTCAGAATGTTACAACTGTCCTTGGGAGCCTTTATTTCTGAACTTTCAGGTTTTCATCTTTCTCTTAGCCCATCCTAGGGTTACTTTTGATGAAAAAAAGACTGATTTATTACTCTTAAAAAGGCAACTGCAAAGTGACAATAATCTGTTTTATGTTTTTTGTTTGTTTTTTAAGAAAGCAACACCAAATTATATGACTTCAAGGGATGAAACTGGCTTCAATCACAGCCAAAAAAATTGGCTAGGATTTAAATGTGCATTACACATAAAATTATGCAATAGACACCTGTTAAATTATTTATTGATGAAAAAAACTCTCTTCTCATCTATAAATAAATCTGAGCTGATTGCACCAAGGATGGCCATGAGCTGAGAAGACACCTCCCAACTGGCAGGGAGCATTTGGCACTGCCCCTAGAAACTAAGCCTGGATATCAAATCCAATCAGGGATTTCTTTTCCTTTCTTTGAGTTGATATGTGTCACTTTCATCTTCACTTCATTATGAATAATAAACTCTTTATGACTCCTGTCCAAATGAATCTCTCTCTCTCTCCTTTTCTGTCTCTCTCTCTCTCTCTCTCAGCTCAAATTGGCTATTCCATTGGCAGAATTCATACCTGTTGTTGAAAGACAGGAGCCTCTGCTTCCAGCCTTTATCACTGTAAGAGACAGGAAATCCCTCCGGCAAAAACAAACAAACAAAAACAATTCATAAGAATGCCCCAACGGTCCAGCACTTTTTCCTGTCTCAGATGCTGTGGAAAGAGGCAGAAGCACAGACATTCCACGGCTTTGCATTCAGATATGCCAGAGCATGGGCTGCTATCCAGATCATAAACGTTGGAGTATACCTCCTCTGTTAGACTTGGAACAACTACCATTAATTGAATGTTTTCTTAGTACCAGGCATTATATAATTGCATTATGTTTTAACTCACTATATTTTCACAGTGACTCTTCAAGACACGTTTGCTATTTTATATTCTTTTATGAGATGCCCATTTAGATGTGGCCATAAAGGGAGACAGAGGGAAAGGCTCAAGAAACAACATTTACTATTCACAGGTCCTTGACACAGGAGGCACACACACCTGCAGGGCCATACTGAGAATGACAGGGTGGACAGGAGGCATACAGGAGGGGTCAGGGTAGGAGACACTTAGGTTTCCATGGGAAAGACAAGGCAGGGCAAGGTAAATAGTTTAGGATTGGCTACTTTGGCCTATAGGGGTGTCCCTAGTTGTCTAGTACCAGCTCTGGGTTGATGAAGGCAGAGGAACGTTGCTTCTGAGATGCATGGGCCTGATAGAAGAGGTGTGGCTCTGGATTGGTTAATCTGCATTTCAAAGTCTTGCCCCAGGCTGGGCCCTTTGCTCTAAGAATGAGCTAGCCCAGGAAGGGGCAGTCTCCCTCCAGCCAGAATGGTTTTTTATAATGTCAAACGTCACAATACAGTACATAGAAAATTGTATATATACAATACATTATTAGTATTTCTGTGTAATAGAAGTGGTGACTGAGGTCCAGGGAGGTTCAGTCAGAGCTTAGGATATTCATCAGAGTGTGATGAAGTGTCAAGTCTGATTGACTCCAGGTGCCGTCCTGCATTAGTCTGTCCTTAAGCAAAGCTTTTCCAAATCATACTGTATCCCCAGATGTGCATTCAGAAGAATGAGATAATACCTCTAAAGTGATTTAATTTCTTGTTGGGTTATTTTGCAGATTAATTATGCTAATATGCACATTTACCAGAGTTGAAAACACTCTGTAATCAAAAACATTAATCTACCAATATCCTCCAACTGTTCAGTTTTAATGCATTTTATATTTCAGTTTATTTGCACTGGAAAGTAAGGCCTTGCTCATTCAATAAACCATATAGTTTAAGCTCTGTGTAGTGTGGTGTTCTGTTTTTCTGCCTGGAACAAACCAAGTTAATGTAGTCTTAATTGGTTTAAGTTATACATCAGGAACTTTCCAATAAGGATTTTGGAGGTCTTGGAACTGTATTTTGCATCTTCATTTAGGAAAAGACTATTCTATGGGAGACAGTTTTTATTGTTTGAACAGAGGGGGCAAAAGTGAACTGTCATAAAGAACGTAAGTTAAACATAGTAAGAAAGATAGTACAATTAGACACTTAAAGACTTTCTGGAGAACAGAACTCAATGTTAGAAGCATTGAGGAATAAAACCTTAATAGGAAATACTAAAACAACAAACAAACAACTAAGCTACAGCTTTTTTAGATCAAGCCTAAAAGCTAATAGTTGGGAGACTATCTTTTTATCTTCTTCTGTATTGAATTTAGTTTAGCTCTGCTTCTTTCCAAAGTAGATTTGAGAAAAACCTCAACAAATGACAATATAAAATAAAAATAATAAAACTCTGTTTCTTCCTACTCACAACATTTCTGAATCCAAATGTATGGGTTTTTTGTACCAAGCAATTCACCCCCTCTCTGAGGCCACCAGCCGGATGTTCTACAGTTGGATTAATTATGACACCAACTGCTCGGAGTTCGTACAGACCCCGAAAGTAAAGGTCTCAGTCCCACAAGACTGCCCCCACTTTAGACATCAGTCACAAGCCCCAGGTTGTCACTGGTACTTCTAACTGACCAGCTATAAATCAGGAGTTCCCATGGCCCTCTCATCAGATTTAATACTTGCTAGAATAACTCACAGGACTCAGGAAAATGCTTTATTTACTGTTACCAGTTCACTGTCATGGCTACAATTCAGGAACAGCCAATGGAAGAGATGCATAGACCAACATATGTGGGAAAGGGTGAAGAGCTTCCATGCCCACTCCAGGCCACTACCCTCCAGGCACATGTGTTGCTGATCTTTAAATGCCACCTTCTTCATTCTCAGTGGGAAGACAAAGGAACAGACCCCAAACGAAAGAACAAGAGAAATATCCAGAAGAACTAGATGAAATGGAGGTAAGCAATTTATCAGATAGAGAGTTTAGGGTAATGATTATAAGGATACTCGACAGCATGAAAAAAAGACAGAAACCATAAAAAATAACCAGTCAGAAATAAAGAATGCAGTATCTGAAATAAATAATACACTAGAAGGAATAAACAGTAGGTTAGATGAGCCAAGGATCGAATCAGTAATTTGGAAGATAAGGTAGATAAAAACACCCAGGCAGATCAGAACAAGAAAAAATAATTTTAAAAAATGAGGAAAGCTTAAGAAACATTTTGGACAACATGAAGTGTAACAACATCTGCATCATGGAAATACCAGAAGGAGAGGGCAAAGAAATAATGACTGAAAACTTCCCTAACCTAGTGAAGGAAATAGACACACAAGTCCAGGAAACTCAGAGCGTCCCAAACAAGTTGGACCCAAAGAGGCCTACACTGAGACACATCATAATTAAAACAATCAGGCTTAAAGACAAGGAGACAATCCTAAAAGCTGCAAGAGAAAAGCAGGTATTGTATTTTGCTGTATATAATGTACATTTTTTTGCCCCAATTTTTGAGGGAAAAGTAAGGATGTGCATTATACATGGGTAGTACCTGAAATATCTTGTATCTGTTCTTGTGTTTTGTAATTATTTGTTACATAAAATTTATTGTACCTAATATGTTCAACAATAAATGCTAAAATTCCTTTATAATGCAAAAACAAGGACCTAAATATAAATAAATAAATAAATAAATAAATAAATAAATAAATAAATAAATAAATAAATAATTGAATGAAAAATTAAAACAAAATATTTTTTTCCTGAAAGTTTGGGCCAAAAATGTGGGTGCACATTATGGTAGTTACTATGAGGGAACACCAATTAGACTGTCGTGGAATTATTCAACAGATACATTTCAGACCAGAAGGGAGTGGAGTAAAATATTCACGGTGATGAAAAGCAAGGACCTACAAGCAAGGCTCCTTTACCCAGCAAGGCTACCATTTAAAATTGAAGGAGAAATCAGGAGCTTTCTGGAGAAGAAAAACACTAAAGGGGTTTGGTAACACCAAACCAGTACTGCAACAAGTGCTAAAGGGCTTGCTTGAAGAAAAAGACGAAGAGAAAGAAGAAACAAAAAACAACAGAGGAAGAAAGGATGTGATTGTCCTACTTCTCTCCTTTAAGAATGTGGTTAGGCTAATTTCAACTATGGAATTTTACTGAAAGCAAGAAGTCGTAATCAGGCCTCTGAGATGGAGTTCTTTCAGTCAAGATGGAGTCCAGTCCTACTTCTACCTTTTCTCACACAGATGTGTTCACTGACCTGGAATCTCTCTGTACCCAGCCCTTTAGGGATTTTATGGAGGTTTCATTGACTAGGCATGACTGATTAGATCATTGGTCATTGGTGATTGAAATTGATCATTGGAATTGGTAACTCCTCTAAGCTCTCAGGGTGAGGCTCAAAGTTCTAACCCCCTAGTCACATGGTTGCTTCCTCTGGTGACCAGCCCCCTCAGGAGCCACCTCATTAATTTAAACTCAGGCATATTCAAAACAGGCTGCTTATGAATAACCCAAGATGCTTCTCTTATCCACATCATTCAGGAAATTACAAAGGTTTTAGGAGCTCTGTGCCAGGAAGCAGGACAAAGACCAAATGTATATTTCTTATTATACACAACACCTCAGGTGATAAAGCAGAAAGAGAAAATCAGGGCCAGTGAAAGCAGAAGAGTACACAGGCTAACCCACTACCCTAAGAGTTCAAGTGACCCTCATGGCAGAGTTTAACTCTGTGCTTCCTGTTAGATGCTTCAAAATACTTACATATATGTTATTTATGCATTTATATATGTATTATATTTTATATATACTTTATATATAAATATATATTCATATATCATATACACATTTATATATTATATATGTTATATAATATAATATATGTTATATATTGTATTATATATAATCTTGCATATTATATATGTAATATATATATAAATTGTCCTTAATTTTAAGTAAGTAACAAACACAACTACCATACAAAATATAAATTTGAAAAAATGCATGGCAAAATACATATATTATTTCTTTTTAAAAAGCACTTTCAATGGACTTTATTTTTTAGAGAAATTTTCGGTTCCCAGCAAATGTGAGTTGAAGGGACAGCGGTTTCCTACACATCCCCTGTCCCCACTAGCACCATGCCCCGTCAGAGTGGAGCATTTCTGGCAGCCGAAGAGCCAGCACTGACACCTCAGAATCACCCAAGTGCACAGTCTGCATTGGGGCTCACTCCTGGTGTTGTGCATTCCAGGCACTCTGACGAGTGGATGATGTCGTGTACCCATCACTATAGTGTGACGCTAAGCAGTCTCACTGTCCTGAAAATCCTCTGTACTTTACCCAGGTGTCCCTCTGTCTCATTAACCCGAGGCAACTACTCACCTTTTTACTATCTCCATAGTTTTCTGGCAGCTGATTTTTAAAAAGACACTCAATAAAGTAAGTTTACCTCAGAAAATAAGAGACACAAATTTTTTTCAAAAGAGACATTTTTTTCTTGGCCCTGAATTGTGTTAAGAGACAACTTTATGAGATCCAGATAGATACATCAGATAACATGTACAACAATCTTCCAAAAGGTGCAGGAGCAGATCTTATTTAGCTTTATCTTATAACAAACTCATAAAAGCTGGAAGTCCAACTCAGTAAGAAAAGGCTCTTTCGGGTTCTGAGTTGAGTTCCAAGAAACTAACTTGATCCAAGGTTTATATTTGGGAAATCCAGAGGAGCTGATGGATATCACAACCCCTGTCTAGAACTGGCTTCCGTAAATATCATTTATTTTAACAATGATTTCTATAAGCACTGAAGCTTTGCTTACAGAACTGATCCTCCGTGGTGTTTGAGAGCACACCCGTGTCATAGAGCCCAGAAGAGTAGGTCGACATTTTATTACTAAAGGTGAAAGTTTAACCAGTACTTCTCCCATATGGCAATGGGATACAAGGGTATTCGAGGCATCTTTGAACTTGCTAAAATACTTTGATAAATCTCAGCTGAGATTAGGGATTCACACACAACATGTCAGAGCTGGTCTAGGCATGGACAATGTTAATTCAAGTATTGATCGCAGACACCTGTCCTTGGCACATGAAACCCTTGGCAGAGAAGCACTTCACCCCAGCAGTAACCCTTTGCCTGAAGAGGCAATCAGTGCTTGCTGTGTACTTAGTACACGTACCAGGTGCTAGACGAGGCCTTTTATAGATTCACCTAATTTAACTGGGTGAGCGATGTGCTAAGAATTCCCAATGAATATATTGAGCTGCCCTTTGATGAAAATCATTGACTAAGTGAATTTTGAAAAACAATTTTCAAAGACAATGACTTTTTTTTCCAGTGATGTCAATTACGGGAAGATTTCTCTCCAGCAGTAATTAAACACTAAGTTCACTGGTTTTTTGAGGCTATGGCGAAGATAGTACTGAGTATTCGATTAGAAGTTGTCATTTTCCTCTTTGGCGCACTGGAAAAATACAGTTTGCAGTTTTCTTGCAGTTCAGTTGGAGCCTTGTGTCTAGGTAGTGGAATGCCAAAAACCTCAGGTCTGCTGCCCATGCTCTCTCTGCTTTGTCCACGTGGCTGCCTGAGAACTCCAGGAAGACAGACCACAGGATGGAGAAAGCCCAGATCCCTGAATAGACAACTGGTAATGTATCACTTAGGAGAGCTCCCCAACCTGCATTCAATTTTGCACTAACCAAAGGAATTTGTATTGTGTTAAGCCAAAGGTATTGGGGATGATGTGTTAAAGCAGCTAGCTACTGTTGCCACTCCTTGTTTTATAATACTAAAAACTTATTGTCAACATAGAACAGTCTTCCTAACTTTATGCATAAAAACATGAAAATTTCTTTAAACTTTGTATCAGAGCATTAAAATACAATTTCTTTAAAAAAATTAAAGATTATTTATTTATTTATTTTTAGACAGAGGGGAAGGGAGGGAGAAAGAGAGGGAGAGAACCATCAATGTGTGGTGGCCTCTCGAGCGCCCCCTACTGGGCACCTGGCCTGCAACCCAGGCATGTGCCCTGACTGGGAATCAAACCAGGGACCCTTTGGTTCACAGGCCAGCGCTCAACCCACTGAGCCACACCAGCCAGGCCTAAAATACAATATTTAAATGGCTGGAAGTTAGAAAACTAAAATATAACTCTATTTTATAACCCTTGAAATTGCTTTCTAATTGGTTTTTCAGCCATTGGTGCCTATTTCAGTTCTTTAGGTAATTCTCTAAAAATCAAAGTCTTGTCAAATAAAATCTTCCATTGTCTGTGGCAGAATTATTAGTTGTGCCTGGACTCACTGGTTTCTCATGTGTGTTGTATTAAACCAAAGACCAAGTCTTTCAGTTTGTAAAGACAAAGCCAGCATAGAAGTGGGAGATCAGTCTTTTAAATTGGTAACTTTTATATTATATTTTAACTTTTTTATATAGATGTGTGTTTATATATGAGGGGACATCCCCCCAAAACTGGAATTGTCTTCTGGAGTGGGGAGCCCTTGCAGTACAGGCTTCCCCCACTAAGTGAGTATTCTAGGAACCCATCTGTATCAGTGTACCAGCTGGCGTTGTTATGAGAGGCTGTGTTCGGCTTCAGTGAATTGTTTTTGAAGACTCTTTCAATGCATTTGCCCATTTCATGATGAGTGATTTTTGAGCACACCTGCCCACACCATGCTGTGTTTTGATAAAAAAAAAGAAAATGGCATGACCCCAGTGCCCCACTCATCTAGAGTGATGGTTTTTGTTTCCCTGGATGGAAAAAGTCCTCAAAGGGAAACATTTTGCCCATGTGGAAGAGGTAAAACAAAAAACAACAGAAGCACTAAAAGACATCAAAATCGACAGTTCAAAAATTGTTTTGAGCAGTGGAAAAAATGTCTTGTTAGGTGTATTACATCAAATGGAGAGTACTATGAAGGTGAGTGAAGTTTAAATATATGAGAATAAATACACAATTTTCTATACATAAATTCTGTTTTTTGGCCCCTGCTTGTATTTAAATCACCAATTTTTATAACTATCTAAATGAATATTCTTATATTTTCCAATACATTTTAAAATTATTATTTGGCTACTCTAATTATACAATCGTATCATCTTAGAGTACCTTACCTTTTGCTTTCAAAAATTCATATTTTTTCCTCAACTAATTGCATCAAATATTTCTAAAATATTATAAAATAAAAAGTAGTGATATGGTACTCTCATCTCACTCCTGACATTAATAACAATTCTCCCAGTGATCACATTACACATTATTTTGGCTTTTAATTTGAGATATACATCTTTTTATCTTATCAATACATTTTTTTAAAAATCAGGAATCAATAGCACTGATCATAGAGTCTGCGGCAACCTCGGGTCTTCTTAGGGTTAAGAAAACATTTAGAACATTCAAGCTCACAAGACTGTAATGGCTACAGTTGGCATCTTGTTCACTCAGAAGGGTCTAGGACAGGGACAATAGTTTGCTGGCAGAGTAGCATCAGGTGCTCCTCGCCACTGGAACCCCTCACACAGCAGAACAGCCCAGGTGCAAGGTGAGAGACACAGGTGAGAGACTGCTCTGGCTTAACAGCCTCATACTCCTCCGGAGCCAGCATCTCCTATGCCATCGACAGTGTCCCGGGTCTCCGCGTATAAGAGTCACTTGACTCAGGTTGCTCCAGTGCTATGGTTTGCTATCAGGTATATTTGGCTCTCCTTGTCTAAATGCAGTTTATCAATCAGGGGTCCATTTTTACCCAAAACCTAGTTCACAAACCACCTTATCAGGTTGCCAGGGGAACTGAGCTAGAAAGTTAACATCAGGTCACATTCTCCTGTAGAAGGGGAAAGGGTTTTGTTAACCCTTTACCCACACACACAGGTTTTCTGTCAGCTTGATTATAATGGATTCTTCTAATCTATCCCTAAATTATACTTGCTAATCTTTTCTTTAGAGCTTCTGCATTGATACCCATATTGGAAATGAGCTGTGTGTATATGTGTGTATGTTGCACAGATAAGAAGGCTATTTTTTCAGGTTTAGATAGCAATGACTTCTTAGGAATAATTTTTAAGCATTCCTCTTTTCATGTTTTAGAAGAATTTAAATAGTATTCAAATGATCTACTCTTTGATGGAACGATATGCTCTAATTGTGGTATAATTACAGCTGCTGTATATGAGCTGGAAAGCTTGTAACACTCATGCTATCTTATAAAATCATTGCCTGTGATCACTTGGAAGGCACAACATATATCCAGATAAAGTGAGTATTGTAAAAAATGAAGATTTTGGCTGATCCTGGTTGCTTTTAAGAAAGAGATGAGCTCAGGCAAGAACTAGCTGATTTGCAAGCAGAACCAGAAGAAAATGAGAATATCCAGAAATTTTGGGGCCCCCAGAATTGAAAAAGACACTGTTTTTATGCCCCAAACATTAATATAGTTAAAGGGATCCAAGCCTTATGGCAAGAATCAGAGTAGGGTGTTGCCCTCCTGAACAACCCTATTATTTCAGCTAGCCTCAAGGTGGCCTCTGTTAAGATGAAAGAGTAAGTTATGGGCATATGGAAGCAAAGAAATAAAGCAGGCTTAAAAACTAGGATCAGAAAAGACTTTGGGTATGGTTATCTGCACAAAGAACTGACTGGAAGCAATTAGATCAAAAGCCTATTAGGATTTTAGGGATACCCTGTACTCACAGAAACCATAAGTCTGGCCTGAAAATGCCTATCTCTGTTAGCTCCTTAAAGCAACACTCAGGACTTCAAATTTGTACCAGCAGGAAAAGAACTGTATATAATACACAGTCCTCAAGGAAGGTATATGCTGCAATAGTCACTTCTGATGAGACTTTGCAAGGTTAATGGACCAGGTAGGAGAAGCAGGGGTGACCTGACTGTCTGACCAGGGTGTTTCCTCCACTGCCAGAGCAGAGAAGCTTTCTAGTTCTCACTTAGCTGAGAGTCAGAATTGCTGTGAACAAGCAGATGTGTGTTCCTCATCCTCTTTTCTTAATGAGAGCTTTTAAAGCCGTAGTCCTACCCCTGGGTCACCACTGCATGACGAGAGGGGGAGTAACAGCTTGCTTAGTGGTTAGCATGGCAATGGCTAAGAAAACTTCATAGAGAAAATACATATCTCACTCTCCTGCCTGGATGCCATCCCCTCCCCCCATTACATTCAGTCTGTGCTCAAGTATCACCTCCCCAGAGGTGACCAAATCACTCCACCTAAAATCACACCCCATCACTTTCTATCATCTTATCCTTCCTACACCTTCTTCTCTTTACACCTTTATCCTGTAGCACTTTCTGCTTTGCTCCCCCACTGCATTACAAACTCTTTCAGGGCTCAGCTTGGTCTCGATCCCAGCTGAAGTCCTAGCACTTAGAAAATGGCCAATACATTGCAGGCTCTCAATAAATATTTTTTTTGGGAAAAAGACCAAATAATTAAGAGCTTCTAATCCCCAAGTGCTGAAAGTTGTGTCTGGCTTCATGCTGTTGTTTATCTGTATGGTATTGTGACCAGTGATAGATGATTATTTATGTGAGAGAAAGTTGGGATGACAGCTTGCAAGGTGGCATTGCCTGGTATAAGACCTACCCAAAGGTTGTCCTACCAGAAAAGTGTAGATATTGCTAAAAGCAAGTTGTTTTGATCCAGATCTTTCTTGGATGTTTTTGAGACAGACAGTGAAATGTCACTACCATGGGAACTCCACCTCTGTTTTGGAATGATCACTGGTGGTCAAAACGGCAGCACATTAACCACTTAGAGCTGGGAATTTCTTTAGAGTCTCCTCATTCCATGATTTAAGAAAAACTGATATTATTAGCTATAGGTCACTCAAAGGAGAAGCTGAAGCTCACCAGGCAACTCAGTCTAAACTAAGCCAATCTATCTAATATTTGCTGATTTTAAGCCTTGTGCCAGGCAATGGGCTGGGCACAAGGGACAGAGTGACAACTGTTTTTGCTCACCTGTTGGTTAGATTAGTGTTTCACGGGAACCCTGAGTGGTACAGAAGCAATTACAACGATGCATTAAGAGTTACTCCAGGGAAGGTGAAGGCATAGGTAAACAGGACTCACCTCCTCACACAACCACAGCAAAAATTACAACTTAATTACAAAACAGCTATTATCCAGAATCATCAGAAAATTGAGCTGTATGGAAGTCCAACAACCAAGGAATGAAAGAAATCACATTTATCCAGATGGGTAGGAGGGGAGGAGATGCAGAGACTAGGAATGGGTAGTCCTACACTTCCATGTGGTATATAAAAATCAGGAGGGATATCTCAGGAACAAAGGATCCTAGCCGCACACTAGACCACCCAACCTAGGGTTCCAGTGCCAGGAAGATAAGTCCGCATAACTTCTGGCTATAAAAACCAGTGGGGGTTGGGGCAGCAGAAGAAACTGTGACATTCCCAGGTATCTCCTCTTAAAGAGCCCAGAATGGACTTAGGACTTACACAGACTCATGCCCTCTGGGCTCCAGCACTGGGGCAACAGCTGGATGGGCTCCAGGACCATATAGGGAGAAACTGAAGTGTCTGGCATCAGGGCAAGTGTCGGGGACAGTTTCCTCCAAGACAGAACTCTAGTGGCCAGACAGTGGCCATTGTCCCTTTTCTGAGCCCTCCCCAACACAGAGCTACAGACTGGCAACACCATATCTGAGACTCCATCAACCTGTTCACACACGTTGCCATGCCCTGGCGATTACCTAAGGCTCTGTCCCGTCCAACTTACAGGTGTCCTTTTCTATAATCAGACCTGCTACTAAGTCAGGGAGTCAAAGCAGCTCTACCTAATACATAGAAACAAACAAAGGGACACTGCCAAAATTAGGAAACAAAGAAATATGACTCAAATGAAAAAACAGAACAAAACTCCAGAAAAAGAACTAAACAAAATGGAGATACACAATCTATCAGATGCAGAGTTCAAAACACTAGTTATTAGGATACTCAAGGAACTCACTGGGTACCTCAACAGCACAAAAAAGGCCCAGGCAGAAATGAAGGTTACACTAAGTGAAATAAAGAAAAATTTACAGGGAACCAACAGTGGAGTGAATGAAGCTGAGAATCAAAATGATTTGGAACATAAAAGAAAAAAGAAAAAAACATTCAGTCAGAACAGCAAAAAGGAAAAAGAACCCCCAAAAAACAAAGACAGGCTAAGGAGCCTCTGGGACAACTTCAAAAGTACCAACATTCAAATCATAGGGGTGCTGGGAAAAGACTTCCAGCCAAGATGGAAGCGTAGGTAGACACACTGTGCCTCCTCATACAACTAAAAGAAGGACAACAAATTTAAAAACAAAAAACAACCAGAACTGACAGAAAATCGAACTGTATGGAAGTCCGACAACCAAGGAATTAAAGAAGAAACACTCACCCAGACCAGTAGGAGTGGCGGAGATGGGCAGCCAGGCGGAGAGGACTCACAGCAAAAAGCGGCTGGCAAACAGGGTGGGATGGCGGCTGGCGGGTGGGGCAGTCCCACACCCACGTGTGGATAAATCAGGAGGAACAACTGGGAAGTGAGACAGAGCACGCAACCCAGGATTCCAGCTCAGGGAAATAAAGCCTGAAAGCCTCTGATTGAAAACACCTGTGGGGGGTGAGGCGGCAGCGGGAGAAACTCCCAGCCTCACAGGAGAGCTCATTGGAGAGACCACAGGGTCCAGAACGTACACAAGCCCACCCACCCGGGAATCAGCACCAGAAAGGCCCAATTTGCTTGTGGGTAGTGGGGGAAGTGACTGAAAACTGACAGAGAGCAGAGCAAGCGCCATTGTTCCCTCTCAGACCCCTCCCCCACAAACAGTGTCACAACACAGCAATGTGGCTGCCCCGCCCTGGTGAACACCTAAGCCTCCACCCCTTACTATGTAACAGGTGCGCTGAGACAAAAAAAAAAAAAAAAAGGCCCAAATAAAGAACAGATTAAAGCTCCAGAAAAAAATACAACTAAGTGATGAAGAGATAGCCAACCTATTAGATGCACAGTTCAAAACACTGGTAATCCAGTTGCTCACAGAATTGGTTGAGTATGGTGGCAAATTAGATAAACAAATGAAGGCTATGCTAAGTGAAATAAAAAAAAAATGTACAGGGAACCAACAGTGATGGGAAGGAAACCAGGACTCAAATCAATGGTGTGGACCAGAAGGAAGAAAGAAACATACAACCAGAACACAATGAAGAAACAAGAATTCAAAAAAATGAGGAGAGGCTTAGGACCCTCCAGGACGTCTTTAAACATTTCAGCATCTGAATCATAAAGGTGCCAGAAGGAGAAGAGGAAGAGCAAGAAATTGAAAACTTATTTGAACAAATAATGAAGGAGAACTTCCCTACTTTGGCAAAGGAAATAGACTTCCAGGGAGTCCAGGAAGCTCAGAGAGTCCCAAAGAAGTTGGACCCAAGGGGGAACACACCAAGGCACATCATAATTACATTACCCAAGATGAAAGATAAAGAAAATCTTAAAAGCAGCAAGAGAAAAGGAGACCATTACCTACAAAGGAGTGCCCATCAGACTGTCAGCTGATTTCTCAGAAGAAACCTTGCAGGCAAGAAGGGGCTGGAAAGAAGTATTCCAAGTCATGAAAGGCAAGGACCTACATCCAAGATTATTCTATCCAGCAAAGCTATCATTTAGAATGGAAGGGCAGATAAAGTGCTTCCCAGATAAGGTCAAGTTCAAGGAGTTCATCATCACCAAGCCCTTATTATATGAAATGTTAAAGAGACTTATCTAAGAAAAAGAAGATCAAAAATAGGAACAGTGAAATGACAACAAACTCACAGTTATTAACAATTGAACCTAAAACAAAAACAAAAACAAACTAAGGAAACACCTAGAACAGGAACAGAATCACAGAAATGAAGATCACATGGAGGGTTATCATCAGGGGAATGGGTGAGGAGAGAAGGGGAAAGGCACAGGGAAAAAGAAGCATAAATGGTAGGTAGAAGATAGACAGGGGGAGGTTAAGAATAATATAGGAAATGTAGAAGCCAAAGAACTTATATATATGACCCATGGGCATGAACTAAAGAGGGGGAATGTGGGTGGGAGAGAGTGTGCAGGGTGGAGGGGAATAAAGGGGGGGAAATGGGACAACTGTAACAGCATAATCAATAAAATATATTTAAAAAAAACAAATCATAGGGGTGCTGGAAAGAGAAGAGAAAGAGCAAGAGATTGAAAACTCATTTGAAAAAATAATAAAAGAAAACTTCCCTATTTGGTGAAGGAAATAGACATAAAAGTCCAGGAAGCACAGAGAGTCCCAAACGAGATGGACCCAAAGAGGACCACATCAAGATACATCATAATTAAAATGCCAAAGATTAAAGATAAAGAATCTTAAAAACAGCAAGAGAAAAAAAGAAAGTTACCTGCAAAGGAGTTCTCATGAGACTGTCAGCTGATTTCTCAAAAGAAACTTTGGCTAGAAGAGACTAGAAGAGACTGGCAAGAAGTATTCAAAGTGATGAAAAGCAAGGACCTACAACCTAGATTACTCTATCCAGTAAAGTTATCATTTAGAATGGAAGGGCAGACAAGGTAAAGCTAAAGGAGTTGATCACCACAAGCCATTATTATATGAAATATTAAAGGAATTTACTTAAGGAAAAGAAGATCAAAACTATGAACATTAAAATGGCAATAAATTCTCAACTATCAAGAAGCTAAGCAAAGAAGCAGAACAGAAACAGAATCATAGACATGGAGATCATTTGGAGGGTTATCAGTTGGGAGGGGAAAGGGGAGGAATGTGGGAAAAGGTGCAGGGATTAAGAGGTGCAAATTAGTAGATACACAATAGACACATGGGGTGTAAAGTACAGTATAGGAAATGGAGAAACCAAAGAACTCATATGCAAGACCCATGAACATGAACTAAGGGGGGATTGCTGGAAGGAATGGTTGGTTGGTACCAGGTGGAGGGGGTAAAGGGGGAAAAATTGGGACAACTGTAATAGCATAGTCAATAAAATATATATATATATTTTAAAAAGTTACTCCAGGAAATGCATAAGGTTGTAGAAGCATGTACCACAGAATTTTCAAGCAAGCAAAGATCAAAGGGCTTCCCTGGTGTCAGCTAAGCTTGGACCCAAAGGTTAAGTGGAGAGTGTCCAAATGAAGAAGGAAGATGAATGGAGTGTTTTCCAGGCCAAAGAAAAGATATGGACAAATAAGAGGCATGCAGATGGGGCATTGCTCTTTTGTTCCAGAGAGTAAGCAGTCCTGTTTTCACTCACCGCTGTTCTTCCTTTCCTTCTATTGCCAGTTTTCAGCCTGTAGATTAGCCCCTTTGCCCTAATCATCATTGCTCATCATTGTGGGGCTTATTTTGTAAATTCAATCCAGGAACCAATAAACAAGGAAAATGGCTGAGGAGTAGCCACTGGAGCCTGGAAGCAAGCCCACATTTCACTTACAAAAATTTGATTTTCTGCAAAAAAAAAAAAATATTTTGACTCCTACATTTTTGGACTTCATTAGAAAGATCTGAAATGGATGACACCAAGCTGTTTGCCTGAAATAATGTCCCAAGCCTGAATTGGCATGGATATTTCCTGAGATTAAAATAGAAACTTGTTTGGCCAACAGAAAACAACTTGGAAATCAAAGAGTCGTTTAAGTTGAAACCTTTATTTTTGCCTTTTCTCAAAGAAAACTCCTGTTTTTATACACACTAAGAGATCAGGATAGTGAGGTCACTCTGCCACAGAACTTTCCATTAAAATTTTGATGTTGAGAAACCTCAAAAGGAAAATAAATATGGGGAGAAAAGTTTGTAATGTAACAAATGCATTCAATAAATGTTTATGAGAACTTGCTACTCACCAGGCACTGTTCTATGCACTAAACAAAGAAACATGTCCTTGTAGAGTTTGCATTGTAGCAGAAATAAAACCTATCCTACAAAGAAGAAATCATTAAATTATATAGGAAACTATTGGAGAAGTGGTATGGGAAAAACAAAAGAACCAAGTAGGACAGGCAGAAAGCAGCAGAAGAGGGCATGTTGTAATTTTAAATAGGGTGTTCAAGGTTGGTCTCCTCAAAGAGGTGACATTTGAGCAAAGACAGAGTGAAGTGACAACGTGAGCCATGCAGACATCTGTGTCCAGAGAGACGAAACAGTAGGTCAGTGGCCCTAAGGCAGGGGCATGACTGGAATGTTCTAGAAAGGCAAGGAAGCGAAGGATTAGGAGAGGAGAGGTAGGGTCTAAGAGGTTTGGGAGAGGGCAGATCACTGCCCCGGGGAGTCTTTCAGGGGTAGCGTTTGGGAAGAGGAGTGACTCGATTGGACTTCTGTTTTAAATGTGCATTTTAGGATACTGGTTGCGTGTTTTCATTTGAGCGCAGTTCTTTGGTACAATATGTTTTACTCTGCCACAACAGAGCGATGGTTGATTAAGAGATGGTTTCTAAAAGATCTCTGCAGGATCAGGCACCACAAGACTGCTAAGTAGTAACAGCCTTTCCTCTCTGGCGGGCACATGCTCCTGGAGGGGCACCCGTCGCTATCCTAATGTGCTCGGAGCTGAGCTGGCAGAGAGGGAAAGTCTGCACGTTTCTTCTTCAAAACTCGACTGGAGAGCCAAACGTTTCTTTCGGTTGGTTACAAAATAAAAAATACGCCTTTGCCAACTCTGTGAGAGAAGCAAACTCCTGGAGTTTCCCTTGGCTAATTTGCCCACGTCTTGCTGTGGTTTCACTAAATGCAGAAGCTGCTCCGCTCCAGCCCCAGGAACCTTTCTGGTCTTAGACTTCTCGGCTGTCGGGTGAAAGCTGTGGCTTTTCCCTGCGTTCATCACCTGTTGGGGCGGAACCCGCAGAGCGCGCTCCTTCGCCCCAGTCCTTTTTTTTTTTTTGTCTCCGGCTCACCCTTCCTTGCTGAGCACCCTGCTTTCCTCGTTCAGGCCGGGCGCGCAACGTTCCTCCCAGCCTGGCGCTTGCCCAGCTTGGCTGGCCCCCAAGAGACTCTGCCTTTCCGAGCGCCCCCGCCCGCGAGCTTCCCGCAGCGGGGCCAGGCGCCCTCACCCCTAGCCGGGGGCCGGGAGGGCTGCGAGTGGAGCGCACGCGCGCCCCCGCCCCTCCCCGCAGGCGGCGTGGTTCCCCCTGCAGCGCCTCCCTGGCGGGGAAGGAGCCGGAGGGGCTCCGGGCGCTGTGCAGCAGACCTGATCCGGCTGCGCGCCGCTTCGCTCTCCTCCGAGGGTGGCAGCAGCAGCCGGGCGGCCGCGGCTCCTCGGGGGAAGCAAGAAGGCGAGCGCTCCTACACTCCGCGCCTAGCACCCCAACCTGGTCCCCACGTGTAGCCGCGCCGCCGCCGGGCCTGGCCGCCGGACATGGATCTCCTCCTGGCGCTGGTGCTCGGGTCCTCTCTCTACCTGCCCGCGGCCGCTGAATTCGACGGGAGGTGAGTTGACCCCAGCGCAACCTGTCTTCCGCCTTCTTTCCCACGTTAATCACCTAGAGTCCTGAGGTCCCTTCTCCCGGAGTGGTAGCGCGGTCACGGAGGCTTCTCTCTGTCCAGAAGCAGGGCCACCGCATTGCCTCGGCGGGAGGAGAGTCGTCGAGCCGCTCAGTCCCCCCGGGGGGGATCCAGCCGCGCTCCCGGCCGGGGGATTCGGTCTAGGGGCGAAGGGAATCTTGAGCCCGGCATCTCGCCTCTGCGGTGACGCGCGGGACATCCCTTGGCCGGGAAACTCGCTCTTGATTTAGACGGCTCTTCCGTGGGGAAACTTCCCCACGGCCAGGGTCGAATCCGGGCTTGGAGCTTTCAGGGCCGCTCACACCCAGGGTGGCGGTGAGGGAGCCACTGGCTTCCAGGGGAGACCTGTTTGCCTTTCCACTTGATTTTCTAGAAAGACTCAAAATAAGGACTGCGGTGTGTGGGTGTGTGCGCGCGCACACACTCACAGCCACGGAGACCTCGGGCGAGCCCGACTACGGCGTGCTCTGACAGGTTCCAACAACCAGACTCTGTCTCCGCTGTCACTCGGCTCTTCCTACGGCTGCGCGGCGGGGTGCGCTTCGCGAGTGTGTGTGTGTGTGTGTCGGGAGGGTGTGCTCGGTTACTCCACCTCCCGCAGTTGCACACCAGGCTCGCCCCGAGCGCAGATCGCTGCTGCTCGCGCACTCGGCAGGAGGCGCCAGCAGAGATCGTCACCTGGGTCGCTCGGTTCTCCAGCTGCTCTGTTCCAGCGACCCCTGCTCGCCAGTTATCTCCCCGCGGGGCCCTAAAGACTGCCTGACCTGTTTTACTGGCAATCTTGGAACCAGTCAATTCCACGATTGATTGATTATCTTTCTTGTACCTGGAGGGGAGCGGAAGGGAACCAGTGGAGCGCAACTCCTTGTTGACCACCTGGTCGGAGGAAATAGAAAGTTCGGGGTTATTTTGTTCTTTGGGCTCGGAGGCATGGGACAGGGGAGATAAAAGAAAATAAAAGGTTAGTGGAGAACAGGGGGGCGGGGAGGGGTTGCGGCCAAAGGCTATATTACTGTTTCCCACATTCGAGTATGTTGTGCATTTCTTGCACACACAGATTTGCAGCAAGAAATGCATCACGTGATTAAGCATAAGATTTGAATGTAGCTTTAAAAAGTTGTCTAAAACAGCCCCAGTGAAAGTATTGATCCTCTGACGGGGGGGTCATTTAGATGTCTAAACAAGGGAACGATTCACCAAATAAGGCGCCAAAGTGGAATCTGGTAGGTGAATCAGTACCCTGAAACCGAGTACTTTCTTTAGTCCTTATTTACATTTCAGCGGAAGATAACATGAACTGTTGATCCAGGAAAGTTTCAAACCACAAGAACACTTGAGACGTTCGCTATGCTTTAAACTCCCTTGCTTTTACTTAGACTTTTTCTAGTACATTTTTTTTTTCCTGGGAACTATTTCTGCCAAAGAGTCGTATCTCAAGAAGAGTTCTGTTTCGTTTGATTTTGAGGAAACTGCCCCCTTTCTACCCCTCCCCACATCTACCTTTTATGTAAGGCAGAATTTTTTTTTTCTTTCTACTCTGACATGTCTTAAAACTTTTCAGTTTATGATGAATCAGTCAAAACTGTGCCCTCCCCCTCCCCCAGTAGGTGTGGGTCTTTGAGGAATCTGTTTTATCTCAAACTTCAGAAACCACCCTGAGTGGCAGCCTTGAGAATTTTGGTTTTAGCCGGTGCTATTTCCATTTAAGAAAAGCTCTTCCCTCTCTTTTTTTTTTGCCCTGCTCCCCTGTGTTGTGTGCGTGTTTAATTGTCTGAAACTTGAAATTAGATCATAGCAGAACTATTTCCCCGAAGGTGTTTTATCCTTAAGTTTGTGCAGGCATGAAAGAGTTCATAGAAAATTAGATGTGATTTAAATTTTTTTTTCCTAAAATAATAACAAAGAGGAAATTATTTTTACTTTCAAAAGTGTTTCTATTTATGTTGCATCTTTTTGTTTGATAGGTGGCCCAGGCAAATAGTGTCATCAGTTGGCCTGTGTCGTTATGGTGGGAGGATTGACTGCTGCTGGGGCTGGGCCCGCCGGTCCTGGGGACAGTGTCAGCGTGAGTATCATCCCCCCGGGGACTTCAGCGCCCTAGGAGGCGGGGCTCTCCACACTCATTCGGGGGTTCACTCTGCACACCGGAGGGCTCGTTACAAGCATGGCTTGGTGGTATGGCTCTGACATGGGAGTTTTCAGGTACAGTCCCCAGCAACTTGTTCTGCCTCTTTCCAACGTGAGCCACCTGCATGTAGGAAGGAGCCAGTTCTGTTAGTCACAGGAGGCTCACTTCAGCGTGTGTCCCCAGTGTCTCCAGCTGCTGTTTTCTCATCATGCTCACTCTTTGCTCCAGGCTCCGAGTTGGGGGGAAGATAATGAGTCTAGACTGTATTTACACTAAGTATACTCTGAACATCATAGCACTTACAAAATCCTCACCATAGCTGTGATGTAGAGAGGCCTGTTTGTAAATCTTTTTTTTTTTTTTGAAGTGCGGTTGTATTGACTGTGTTCCCAATGGACCACCCAGTATAATCAAACTACACCTCTGAAAAATGCACATTTTTAAGTTCTATAATTAATTATATAATAAGTGTCAAGCCAGAGCACTGATTTTTTACCTTCTCCATGATCACAAATGGATACCTTTTATGGTAAAAATCAAAGCTACATCACAGAAGTTTGAGAAATTTGTTTCCAGAACTTTATCTGGATCTCAATTTTATCTTACTTCTCTTACCAAGACAAACAAACAAACAAATGCACAAATAATTCAGTAAATTTCAGGAGCATCTTTAGAGTACTAGGTTGGCAAGTCTGTTGAGATGATGGGAAGGAAAGTGGGTTCTCTATACCCCAGTGTTTTACTACTAATAAGAAAGGAGCTTGGAGGAATAGAGACGTGCAGTTAACAAAGCTGTTGCTGGAAGGGGAGGAGCCTGCCCTAGGGATGTGCTGGTAGTGAGAGGGATGGAGTCAACTTAAGTCCCCAAAAGTTAGGAGTTCCCTCAGCTATTTCAGTCTTTGAGAATTGCATGTGATGTCTATTCTGAACTTTCTGAAGGAAGGAGAGGGACAGTTACAGGTTGATTTTGAAATTCCAGGTGCAGGCTGACATCTGTGGTTAGGGGTAGAGTGGTGAAGGGGACCACTGTTGGTCTACCCACTACATGCAAGCCATTGGGCCAGGCTGTTTGCACAGCTGAGCCATTGCATTCCATTATAAAGGGAGATGGTGGCAACTCCAATTTCTAGGGAACAAGAGAACTAGGCAAAGCTGCTGTGCACCTCTCCCTGCCCACCACCACCACCCAGCGGGCACGCGCGCACGCGCACACACATACACTACTTAGTTGATTCAACACTTTTTAAGGGAAGATGATCAAAAGGAAGAATGGTACTTGGTGGGATATAGTCCTCTGCCAGTTTTACCTCAGAAGTATTTGCACAGCTGGAGGCCACAGGTGTGGAATTTGAAGCGCAATCAGGCTTTGAAAATCAAAGGGGAAAGAGAGGACCCTTTTCTTGGCCCAACACAGTTATCTTTCCCAAATGAAAAATGAATAGTTTCTTTGCAGGAATGGAGATAGTTTCCTCCTTCTTTGCTGCCTTAATTTTCAGGACACTCCCAGAGGAAATGTTGAAGTGCTTTGGGGTGGGTACAGTCCCCTGACCTCTGCCAGGCCAAGGCTGTGCTGGCAGAAAGCCCTGAGCGCAGTGGAGTGCACGTTCCCTGAAGGCACAGTGCCAGAGCCATGGGCAGAGGCAGAGCAGCACATCGCTCTCTGCCAGATGTGCTAAGAATTCCAAGGAGAAAACTCCTCTGTCTCTTAGAGATTTTCCCCAGGGAGAACCTTGAGGAGCTGTTCTGTGTCTCTTTGCCATGTTGTTAAATTTTCTCTAATATACACCAGCTTGGCAATTCTGAATTTGAATGAATGTAAAGGCCTTTCAAAGTTTCGGTGGCATTACAGAATTTAAACCTGCTAAGAACCGCTTTTTGCACAGTAGCTTTCCCAACAAATACAGGCTGCTCTTTTATTATTTTCTATACCTTCATTTTGTTTCCAAAACATTTAAAGGGATCAAATATAGGATTTGATAGTATTTATCTTTTCCTTCTCGTTATTCCTTAAGAATCTGAGAAAGCTGCAACATGGCATGAGTTAATTATTGAAATGGTAATGTTATAAAAACTGTGTTAGGTGATCTGCACAAATCACAATTTGTCTTAGTTTAGATGTGGTGACAGTTTGTGGAGCAGAATATTGGAGGGGAGCATGGACTCTGGAGCATGACTGTCTGGGTTCAAATTAGTTGTGCTGCTTACTGACTATGTGACCTTGAGCAAGTCATTTGATCTCTCTGTGCTTTATTTTCCTCATTTCTAAACTGGATCTAAAATAGCGTACTACCTCATAGGTATCCCTCATAGGCATAACCATAACGATGCTTAAATAATTATCTCGAAAACACTTAAAATTACTCCTGGCACGGAGTAAATACTACATATGTGTTTGGTGAAATTAAGAAAATGCGAAGGAATACCTCTATTGAAACCGTGCTATTGAAACCGGGATGGGGTGTACCCATGCTCACAGATTCTTTGTTCTCTAGGCATGATATATGTATTTTGCAGTTATACTGCCAAAATAAAAAATGGTTCCAGGCTTCTCTGTTGCAATAAAATAAAATGCCTTTAAATTACAAAGGGCCAGATGGATCTTTACCATTAATAATGTAGATGGCAAAGTTGTAAAAATGAGTTCAGAGATGGATGTTTCCTTGTACGTGTTATTTTTCCACAATCTCAGCTGGTCCAAGTGTCTCTTATCAGAGAACCCACTGTCTTTGTTTTGCTATAAACAGGTAGAGGAATGCAGGGGTGAGAGGTCAGCTCAAAGTGGGAAGAACTGCCCCCATAGGGGATTTTTAGGGACAAATGGAAAACTTCTGGTTAGTTTTTAAAGCAAATCTTTGTGAAATTAAAACATTTGTCACTACATTTATTCAAGGAAAATGCCTTGCTGTTCTTTAACAGTTATATCTGCTAATGGATTACTTATAAAAAATTCCAAAGAGCTTCTGGGAAAGTTAATGTGAAAAATGTTTTTGCCTTTCTGACCCTTACTTAGCTAATCTCAGTGTTCTTTCTCCTAAGGAGCTTTCTCCCTTTTTTAAAAACTTTTTTTTTCATTTTATTTATTTATTTATTTATTCATTCTTGTTTAGTCTGTTACAGTGATCCCAGTTTTCTCCCTTTTCCCTCTTCCTGCCAGCCCACTCCACTCCCTCAGTCAATCCGCACTTCGTTGTCCATGTCCATGGATCATTCCTACATGTTCTTTGGCTAATCCCTTCCCCTTCTTTCCACCATTTGCCCCCACCCCCTTTCCTCTGGCAGTGGTCAGGTCAGGCTGTTCCCAGTTTCCATGTCTCTGGTTCTGTTTTGCTCATTGGTTTATTTTGTTCATTAGATTCCTCTTATAAGTGAGATCATATGGTATTTGTCCTTTACCAACTTGCTTATTTCACTTAACATAATAGTCTCCAGTTCTATCCATGCTGTTGCAAAGACTGGAATTCCTCTTCTTTCTGATGCATAGTATTCCATTGTGTAAATGTATCACAGTTTTTTAATCCATTAATCTACTGATGGGTACTTAGGCTGTTTCCAGCACTTGACTACTATAAATTGTGCTGCTCTGAACATAGGTGTGCACAGGTTCTTTTGAATTGGTATTTCAGGATTCTTAGGGTATATCCCCAGCAATGGAATCACTGGGTCAAAAGGCAGTTTCATTTTTAATTTTTTGAGGAAACTCCACACTGTTCTCCACAGTGGCTGCACCAGTCTGCAATCCCACCAACAGTGCATGAGGGTTCCCTTTTCTCCAGATCCTCGCCAGCACTTGTTGTTTGTTGATTTATATAATGATGGCCATTCTGACAGGTGTGAGGTGATATTTCATTGTGGTTTTAATTTGCATCTTTCTCATGGCTAGTGAGATTGAGCATTTTTTCATTCTCCTTTTCTTAATCAAGGGTGCCCAGCTTCTTGTGTCTCTGAATGACTCACGGAATTTTCCTTCAAGTCGGCACAGCAAAACAAAAGGGAGCCATTGCCACCTATACCCAGAACCTCCCAATGTACCCTTACAGGGGTGTCTAACCCATAGCCTGGGATGGCTTTGAATGTGGCCCGATACTAAACTGTAGATTTACTTAAAAGCCCTTTTTTGGCTCATCAGTTTTTTTTTAGTGTTTGTGTATTTTATGTGTGGCCCAAGACAACTCTTCTTCCAGTGTGGCTGAGAGATGGCAAAAGGTTGGACTCCCCTACTTAGAAGATGTGTGTGTACGCTGTGGAGGCTATTCCCTCGATATACTGAATACTGTTTATCAGATCTTGTGCCCTAGTGCAGGGACCCTGTGGTGTTTCCATTTGGTTGAGCATATGTGAGATGTTCTGACTCAATGTCCATGGGCTTAAATGTACGAGGTCTGCCCAGAAAAAGTCCAGCCATTGTTAATATAGTGAGAACAGTTTGTACAACATCGATGTAACTTGGCAGCCAAGGAGAGTGGACTGGAATGTGCATGCATGAACAATGATGACTTCACTGTACTAGTCAGTGGGGACAGTAGACGTCATTGAGTGAGCATGTGTGCTGTGTGGCTGTCACATTCAAATTAACTGAGCGAGTAGCAATGAATGTCCATCAAACTTTGCATTAAGCTTGAACACTCCTCTGTGGAAACTATGTGGATGATTAAGAAGCCTGCAGTTTTGGGCAACTGGTGATTGGCCGCCCCATCATGACAATGTGCCCATTCATGCATCACATCTCGTGCAGAGTATTTTGGTGAAACATCAAATCACTCAGGTGACTCAGCCTCCTGACAGCTCAGATTTGGCACCCTGTGACTTCTGACTTTTCCCCCAAACTAAAATCACCTTTGAAAGGAAAGAGATTTCACACCATCCATGAGATTCAAGAAAATACAATGGGGCAATTGATGGTAACTGGGAGAACTGTGTGAGGTCCCAAGGTGCCTACTTGGAAGGGGACTGAGTCGTCATTGTCCTATGTACACAGTGTGTCTTGTATCTTCTTCAATAAGTGTCTCTATTTTTCATATTATATGGCTGGATACCTTCTGGACAGACCTCGTATGTATTTACACAAAACATGCTGCATTTTATTTCTGCTTGCTACTACCCCTTTTCATTGGCTTGTTTGGAGAGGCCAACACTGCTACAGGACACTAGTGTTGCTTAGCCTCTGCTCTTGGCTCACTATGTCTGGCCACAAAGCTGCATTTAGCCAGACTTCCCGTCCTCCCATCTGGAACTGAGGAAGGAAGGATCAGAGATGCTACCCAGGCAGAAATAGGAGCTGTCCTGCTTCCTGCCTGTGCCACCCAATACTCCATCCCACCATTCCCGCCAGCTGGGAAACCGTGACTATTCCAGAAATAGGCAGGTTGTGTTTGCATAGCTCTTTTAGAGGTCATACCCTGGCTTTCTTTCCGTCTTTAGATTCTTTGTTTTGTATCCTTGACTTATAAACAGATCTCCACATATTGAGGATTCAAAATTTGATTTTTCTAATTGTCTTGGGCTTTATTAACTATTGATGTGGCTCTTTATTGTAAAGTAAATTTTCTTAATATGTTCATAACACACTGATGGTGACATATTTAAAGTACATAGCACCTAATCACTCAGATTGCCACAAAATATTTGTTTCTTGCTCTGTAATTATTCTGTACCTTAACTTTTTCCATCACATTAATGGCACACTTCATTTTAATTATTTTAACAATTTTTCTACTCCAGCCAAGTGGAGACCTCTGTAATCAAAATTTCTCAGGGTTTGTACATTTATTTTAGAAAGCTGTGTATGCCTTGGAAGCTATTCTTAACTGAAAGCAGTGGACAAATGGGGACGTCTGGGTCCAGCCCTGGCTTCTGTGCCCAATGAGCTGTTTAACATTTCTCAGTGGCCATTTTCTCATTTTGCAAGCAGATTTCTCAGATTCCATCACGTATAAAAGAGCACATAGGGTCTAGATGTGGTGTGTCTATACGGTTGTCTGTTTACTTGGAGATTTGCTGTATGTGTGGCTATGACAATAGCGTTTCTGTTGAAAGTGCTTCATAGAGGAGTGAAGAAAAACTCAAAATACAGCTAGTTCCAGGTTTCAACAAAGCAATTCAGTTTCTGCGTTCTTTGGCTGTCAGTGAGCAATTTGTGGTTTCTGAAGGAAATTATGTAAATCGGGGTGGTTTTGCATCAATTTACTTAACAGCAGGCAAAATGCAGATGTTTTATGTTCCTCTGGAGATTTTGGAAAGATATAAAACTGACACCTAGAGTTTGATTTTGCTTTATTAGCTTTAAAGCTCATTTTCTCCTGCCTCTCCCTGTAGTTAATAAAGGCTAAAAATGCACATTTGCCATGTAAAGTGAAATGTTTGTATTCTTATCAACATTAGATACATTTGTAGGTTGGTTCAAAACAGGGACTGAGAAATAGCGATCCATTCTGAAGCTGCTTTTGGAGTTATCAAACAATTTCAGCTGGATGATCTATACTACTGGCTAATGATTGTGGATCACTGGAGAGAATGACTAGCGAATTGTTGAATTCTTTGTGTATTTCAAATGAAAAGCTGAGAATTTTGATTTAGAAAATGAAACATTTAAATTTCATGTTCCATTTCCTACTTGTATCTTGGCTCAGAAACTCAGCCTCGTCAATGGAACATGATTTATTACTTTTTGCTCCCTACACTGGCCATTGAGTCCCTGACCCTGGTCACAAATTCATGTAGATTATGCTTTTGATTATTTAGATTTTGAACATGTTCTTTAACACAGTCAACAGTAAATAAGGACTATTGGAATCAGCTTTGAAGGCCATACATATTGGTCCTCATCAAAGACGTTATTTCTAATGAATTGCTTTCCGTTTGCAGTCAACAACTATGGCAACCTCCATGGCACAAGAGCTGGTATTTTTATAGATGAAGCTGTTTTTATACCTGTACAATCATATGCACTCCAGCGGTAACCAGGAGTCTCACAGTGGGCTGTGCTGTGCAGAGCTGTGTTTAAGACTACCAGAAGGTCCCGGGGCCTCCTTACTGCAGCTGAGCAGGCCTCACTGAATTCCTGTAGATCAGCTCCCTCCTCTAATGTTGGGGTGAGAATGCAGAAACTGCTCTTTGTTTTTTTTGAGGTAGGAATCAAAGCCAGGTGGTGGATAATCATAGAAGTGTTTTGAGTACTAAACCTGAAATCTCCGTATCCTTAGGAAGATTTGTTTTGTGTTGCGTTTAGTTCAATGTCAGTAATTTCCCCTCAGTTTATTAAAATATAATTGACATACAGCACCATATAATATACAACACAATGATTTGACTTCCATATATTGTGAAATGATTACCACAATAAGTTAGTATTTATCTTCTCATATGGTAGCTACAAAAGAAAAAAATTTTCTTGTGATGGGAACTCTTAGGATATGTTCTCTTAACGCTAGACATCCCACAGCAGGGCTGACTATTGTCACCACGTGGCACGTTCCATCCCTAGTACCTCTTTATCTTATAGCCGGAAGTTTATACCTTTTGACCACCTTCCTCCAGCTCTTCCTCTCCCCGCCTGACCCCTCTGGTAAGGAAGTGAAATTTTTGGTTAAGGTTATTCAACCACCACTTTCTGCAAGGTTATTTAATAACATCACGTACTTCAGGTAACTTCAAGTGGTCTTGGAATGCAAATTCCAGACGTAAGTCAGTGTTGAAGTTGGACCTTTTTAAACAGGTAGTTTTTGAGCATGTATAGTCTTGAAAGTTAAATCTCACAGAAATTACTTTGTTCCTTCATACTTTGCCTCCATTAGAACTGACCTTCATATAATAGTATTAAGACCTACTAATTTCCTAAGATCGCCTCATAAAGTTAATCTGGGCAGGTCTTAACCTCTGTGGATTCAAAATCTTAGTACCTCCCAAGATGGGAGGGCAGGCCCCGTAAAGGGAAGCCCTCTAGTCGCTCCAAATTCAGCTGCTAGATTTGCCCTCAAACACCTGCCGTATCTGGCCCCACAAATAGCCCTGGTTTTCTCATTGGAAACTTGATGGTAAGCTTTGAACAGTATAGGTGTGCTTCCGCCTTTTTCCCATTATAGCTAGTTTAATGGACATTTCTGTATGGTGCTTTTTATCTGCAGAATTCATATTATATACATTTTCTTCTGTTTTTTTTTTATCCTATTTTTCAGTAGCAGTTTATAATCTGAATTACTTTGTATTAGTTTCAGGTATACGGCATGGTGGTTAGGCAATCATCCACTTTACAAAGTGGCTCCCCAGCCTAGTCGGCACCATCCATAGTAATGATGGTGAGTGACTCCATGCAGCCCCTTCAGTGGGTGATGGGAGAGAGGCACTGCAGGGCCAGGCCTCCATCATGGGGGAGAGGAAGGGAAGGAGAGAAGGGTTCTGATGGTCTGGTTCTCATTACCCCCCTCCCTCCCCGCCACCCCACCACACACAGGTACTTTTGCTCCTTTCCCACAAGTTTCATGCAGGTTTTAAAAATTTTCATCAATGTTTTAAAATATTTATTTGGTAAGAGAAAATGCATTTATGTCCTTAAATATTCCTCCTCAAAGCAATGGGCATTATCAATTTTTTGTGTATGCTTTAGAAATATTTTACATACTTATGGGCTAATTCCTATATATCTCTTCCCCCACCCCTCCTGTACAAACGAAACCATACTGTGTATACACCACTCTGTGCCTTGCTTATTTTTTCTAACTGTATTTCTTAAAAGGCTTTCTTTATCACCAGAACATGAAGAGCCCGATCACTTTTTTATGGATTCATAGTAGCCCATTGTATGGCTATACCGTAATCATTTAACCAGTTTCTTATTGAAGGACTTTTATGTTGATTATAATCTTTTATTAATACTAAAAATTCTAAAATAAGCGACTTAGAACATACATCTAAAAATGTTGTTTTGCATGTGTCCTAATATTTCTGCGAGATCACTTTTTTCTGTGTGGTCAAATGGCATGTGTTTGTAACTTTAAGCAATTGGCCAGTGGTTTCTTACCTGGCAGTAGGTAAGTAATGGGAAAGACTGGACTGCAATGCTGATATAAGGCTCTGGCAGCCCTTTACCTGGAATCTAATCTGTTGCTCAATTGAAGGATTCTCTGGTCTTTGCTCTTTCCCTCAACCCTCCCTGACAAGATAGTGAAGGACCATTTACCCCCATTTTCCACCTGTTTCCTCTTGGGCCAGAGGCACCTGGCTGACATTGGGAGGAGGGGGTGAGGGTTGTCCACTTGTCAGGGTTTCTACCTGGCTTCTTACGTATCAGTTTTGTGTTTTTTATGGATGAGTTTCTTTTATATTTAAGAAAGGCCCACAAATATCTTTTACGAGTTGCCTAATTCATTGGCGTTTTATTTTCTTTATAGGCCAGCCATAATTTTTATGCCTGTGTAGATAGTGTTTGCTTTTTTACTAGACCTGTGACCTTACTAGGGAGGATTATGTAGAGTTTTGTTATCTAAATAACGTTTTTGGGACACCTGCTAGGATAAAATGATTTTCAGGAAATAGTAAGATATTTTTGTACTAAAATTCTTTTAAAAAGTGACTTTAGACCTAACCAGTGTGGCTCAGTTGGTTGGGCGTCATCCCGCAGTGGAAGGGTCGCTGATTCGGTTCCTGGGTCAGGGCACATGCCTGGACTGTGTGTTTGGTCCCTGGTCAGGACACACTGGAGAGGCGGCCGATGGATGTTCCTCTCCCTCTTTTACTCTCTCCCTTCTCCTCTCTCTAAAAAATAAATAAAATGTTCAAAATGTGATTTAAAATAGTGACTTTAAAACTGTAGGAGTATCCTTTTTTCCATTACTTATTCAAATCCTTACCCCAATTACCTAATTAAATTGTCTAATTAAAACAAAATAAGAAATGCATGTGTAAGTAAAAAAAGAAAAAAAGACTCAGGTTGAGAGAGAGAGAAGGCAGTGAGGGTCCTTCTGACTTCCCTATTTTTCTGACACCTATTTCAGATCCTAAGGAATTTTTACCT
>VMDR010005801.1:0-49084 GCA_007922815.1 Macrotus californicus | reverse complement strand
AACCCTGCTGCTCTCTTCCTTAGGCTTTTGTGACCAAGGAGCATCATTATTATGGAAATCCCTCAGTCCAGTCTGAGAACTTGGTGATATAGAAATGAAACAGGTAGTACCAGTTGGTAGTAAGGTTGGACTAGTTGGAGGTTGAGGTTCCAAAATAAGGAGGCCATGACCAGGGCACCGAACCTAGCCCCGAAGATAAACTGATGTTGGGAAAAGGTCACCTGCTAAGTTAATGTAGCAGGAACTTTCAAAGGGTTGAACATGTGAGTCAGTCACTGGTGAAAGCCGCAGTCAAGGCAAAGTGGATGGGGGTACTTGGTTGGCCATGACGAATTTGCTCGGGACACCTGGAGAATTTGGGACTCCATTTGAAATCATGAACTCTTACCACTGTGAGCTGCCTTGGTTAACCTTTGATTTTGCTGGTTGTGAATGGTTTGCTATTTGCAGGAAGGGACACCGCAGCTACTTTTTTGACCGTTGCTTCACTAAAGTCTTTGTTGGGACAAGAATAACCACTGGACACTGACCTTCTCTTGTATCGTGTAACACACAGAGGCATGGATGAAAAGAGCATGGGTGTGAGACTCTCACAGGATCAGATTCCGATTATGTCACTTTCTTGCAATGTGACCCTTAAACATTTGCTTAGGTATTTTGAGCTTTTTCCCCTTTCAGTCAAATGAAGATAACATCTAGCTTAATCCTCGTGAGGATAAGACCTAATACACTACATGATGACTATATTGGCGAATGCCAACTGGGTGGGTTAATGTGGATGGAGAGATCAGACGCAGTGAAAAACCAGGAGAAACAAAGAATGGTTACTTGTTTAAAGGATACTGAAGGAAGTCAGCACATTCAGGAAACAGGGGAGAGAGATCAACATTTTGCGATGATAGACAGAGCCGGATGCTTCTAACTTTCTGCTAACAATGCCCCAGCAGTGGGCAAGCAGTTGAGTAGAACACTGAGTGAGGAAGGGCGTCTCCTGCTGCTGGCCTACATGCCCAACCTTTGTACCTAACGGCACGGCAGTTCTATACATGTACTAATCAGTAAGGGGACCAGGTGCCCCTGACCCAGGTGCACCTTGTGATTCCAAGTCATACAGGGTTTACTCTGGCCACAGAAGAGGGACCAGAATGGTACTCTCAGGCATGGCCATGGCCCTCATTTATGGGCCTCAGCTTTTCCAGGCCTGTTGCAGCCACTTTGCTGAAATAGAGCTGCCAAAGTGGAATAAGAGTCAGGAATCTACATACCTCTGGTGTCACCTTGATAGGCCCTTAGCTCCCTCGAGGACCTGTCAGGAATGGATGTAGAACACCTGTCACTGAGTAGGTATTCAGTAGAGGATATCATCATCATCATCATCATCATCATCATCATCATCAGTATCTCAATATTGTTATTGGTATCGCCCGTTTCTTATTGCATGACCATTGGCCTCTTAGTTCACTCTTTCATCAAACATTTGCTGAATATTTACTATATGCATCATGCCAGGCACTGGTGATTCAGAGCTGATCCAGACACAGTACCTACCCTCAGGCATGTAAAGATGTCATGGATGGAACAATGTGATGATCATCATAAAGGGGGATTATAGGATGCTTTGGGAGCACATAAAAGGGACACCTAACTAGGAAGATTAGTTGAAAGTTCCCAAAGGAAAAAAAAACAAATTTGGAAACTGAAGATTTCTTTTTTTCATTTATTCAGTTATTCACCTTCACTCGTTCAGAAAATATTCATTGGACAGCCCTTTCCAATAGACACATAATGTGAGCCACATGTGTCATGTAAAATTCTCTAATAGATTGTAATGTGAAATTGACAGACTAAACACAATGAAAAACACAGGTAAAACTAATTATAATGTTTTAGTTAATCTAACATCTATATTTAAAATATTATTTCATTGTATATTCCATGCAAAATATTAATGAGACAGTTTACATTTTATAGTGTAAGCCTTTCAGAAGCACATCTCAATTCAGACTCAGCACAGGTCAAGAGCTCAATAGCTACTTCTGACAAATGGCCTGCCTACTGGGCAGCACAGATGTAGCAGGTTCCAGGCACTGTACTAGGTGCTAGGGATATGATAATGTATATCCTAGGCATGGCCCCTGTGCTGAGCACATAGTTCAGTCATGAGCAGTTGTTAGCTAGACAAAAAGGGATTGGCAGGGAAGGGAGGCATGTTCTGTTCTGAGAATCCATAGTGTGGCAGTCACAGGGGAGAGAGCATGATGAGTTTTAGAGTGGAATAACATCTCAGGGAGAAAAAGGGAGAGCAAGGTAAATAGTAAAAGAAGAGGCCGCATAGGTAACTGAAATTCGGAAAATGAAGGACCTGGAGTCATATTTGAAAATTTAGACTTGATCTTAAAGCTAATGGGGAGTACGAAGGGTTTGAAGCCAGCGAGTGACTCAATCAGATTAGCATTTGTGAAAAATGCTGCTGCCTACCTTGTGGGGATGGATTGGAGTGGGTCAATCCAGGACATGGAGGTTATAGGAGAGGCTGCCACAGTAAACTTGGTAAGAGGTGTTGCCAGTCTGAACCGGGATTGAAGAAAAATGGAAGGATGTGAGAGAGTCTTAGAATTCCCAGGAGCTGATGATTGGTAGATTGCAGTGAGTGAGGTGGGGAGGAGTCACCTATGATATCCAGGCTTCTGGATAGTTCTGGAGGATTGATGGTGGAGGCATTCCCTGTGGCAGGCGAAGAGTCGGGAAGGGGGTGCTGGGAACAGGGAGATGAGGATGATGAATGTCCAGTTTGGACATAGTGAGTTAGGATGCAGATGCACAATCAGAAGGCAACATTGAAGAGAGTTTAACAGAGTCTTTTTACAAAGTTGTGACCAGGGTAAAGGGAAATCAACAGTGGCTAGTGAACCACTCTGACATCAGCAATCATGGAAAGCCATTATTACTCTAGGTCTGAAGGTCAAAGAGAAAGGATGGTTTTCAGGGCTTCCTTTGCTAATGGGGAAGAGCCACTCAACAAGCCTGTGGCCTTAGGTGGAATATTATGAACTTGTCAAAGCATAACATGGCAGGGAACAAACTGGGACCATAAAGATCCCAACCTCTCTTCTCCCCTCCTCTGAGCTCCTGCCAGTGACTAATTAAACTCACCTAGAATTCAGAAGGCCAGGGAGATAGTTGATAAAGTTCACAGAGACAGGCTTCTGGAGCCCAGAGCAGAGTGAAGAGAGGTGGAGAGTGTATTTGAAGAGACAAATGAAAACTAAACAGCACAAAGTGCCTCCAAGACACCCAAGTGGATGTCTGGAATGCAGAGAGCTACAGCTATGGAAGCGAGAGGTAATAATTTAAAGTGGAAATACAATCCATGAATGTGGATGAGGAGCATGTAAGGTTAGTATTCATGGTAGAAGCTCCTTCCTGAATGGGCCTCCATTGCCCACTTGGAAGAATGACTAAGCTGCATAGCATGTTGGTCTGTTAATTTGTTTTAAAGGTCCTTTTATGTTATCAATCAAACTACTTGCAAGTAATTGACTTCACAAAATTGGCCAGTCAGTGATTATTTGTAATGCTTTTTCCTGTACAGTTTTCAGGCTTTCCATTCTTATTATTTCTTTAAATGCCTAATCACCACTTCTGGGACCAACTTGCTTACTGCTAATGATGTGTACTTGCTGAGGCTGTGTTTTGTGTTTTTATTGTTATCATAAGATCCCATCATCTCATTTCCCACCTCAGACTGGCAGGTAAACAGGCAGGGCATGGCTCTTCAGCTGCTGGAACTTTGTCAGAGAAAATGGAGATGAAAAACACAAGTTTGGGAGAAGTAAAACATTATAGGAAATGAATATTTTATAGAAGAGAGAGAAAAGAGAAAGAATGAGAAGGAATGAGAGATAAGAGCACTTCTAAAAGCTTGTTGTCAACTGAACAGGAGGCTGGAATCTCAGTGGGACAGTAGACACAGGAAATCTGGAAGAAAAGAAATGGTCTTTGGAGGTCAAGTTCAAGGGGCTTGCCAAACAAAAACTGAGCCTCTGGGCATATATTCGGGTGTGGGGGGGATGGTTCCTAGTGTTGCTGCCATGTTTGAATTGTAAGTCAGGAAACTACATTGAAAGCAAAGTCTAGTTACCTGGGGATAGAAACATGACAATTATCCAAGTGAAGAGTTTAAGGCCCAAGTTATGGTTTTTAGTGGGGCTCTTGTGACCCAAAGGAAACGGAATCAGAGCCTGAGAAGAAGTCTACTTTGTTACACTTATTGGAATCGAATGATGATGATTCGAGAGTGAGGCTGCAGCCTGATGCTCACACAGGTGCCTGGGCTCTGGTCCACAACGGGCACGCTGGGTGTAAGTTTCTATTCCATCTCTGCACTAGTGAGGGCATGATCTGGCAGGATACGAGAAGCTTTTCTTCATTAGCAAGTGTAAATAATCTGTTGCCTTCATACCGTCAATTCTAAAACTGAGTAATTGGCGCTGGAATAAAGGTAAACGGAGTGCTATGGGACCTTCAGGGATACTACTATGTAAGCCTAGTGGAAGCTTGAAAGAGGAAGATTTAGTCTGGTTTGGAGTAGAGAGGTTACAGGTGGAAGGGACCATGTATGGCAAAATGTAGTAGTACATGTGGGTATTGATGAGGAAAATCAGGCTTTGTAATAAGCAGAATTTTGTGTCACTTATTCTAGAAGTTAAAAATCTCAAAGACCAATGAGTCTTTAATGTAATTCTTCAGTCATTGAGCAATCAAATACCACAACCTTTTTCAAATATATTTTATCAGCATCCCTGTCAGCTTTCTTGGATTTGCTAACTCACGTTTGTATCATAAGGCTTACAATAATGGGAATTATAGGGAGTTAAAGAAAAGCCCACAGGAGGGTTATATAATCCAGCCTTGAGGAGTCAATGGAGGTTTCTCAAGAAAATGACACCTAAGGTACATCCAAGAGGTGAGTAACAGTTGAGGAGGGGAGATAGGGAAGAGTTTTCTAATAGAGAGTGAGGTGGATATAGCCTTAATTCTTTACCTTTTTGGATCAACCAGGCCCATTGCCATGTAACTCTCCAGTATCCCCATCCACAAACTCTGGGTTCAGCCATGTGACTTGCTTTGGCTAATGAGATTTTAGTAGGATGCAAGCAGAGGCTTAAATGAGGAATTTTTCACTTCAGCTCGCCCTCTGCTTGCACTCTGGTATCAACATGAGACCATGCTCGGTGAGGATGCTAGAGGATGAGAGATACGGAGTGAGTCAGGTTGCTGTAGCCTCTAGCTGAGACCACAGCCAGCTAATCCTTACACATGTGACTGAGTCCAGTCTAAATCAGCTGAGCCACCTGCTGTAGTGTGAGAGCAGTAAACATTGTTACATACCATTATAGTTTGTTATGCAGCCTTCTTGTGGCAATAGATAACAGAGAGAAAGCTTGGGGGCCAGTGAAAAAATAGGGCACTTAAATCACTGAAAGGAACTGAACAGTAACCATTCCCATTGGTTATCTTAATATATTGTCTCAGGACTGCTGTAAAAACAGTTCAGACACAGTTCCCCTTGTATGATCAATACAAATAGAAGGACTATTGAAGGGTTTTGAGGCAAATCCTGCTGTGGGTTCTATTGAGCTTAGTGATGGAAATTGAAGCCAACTTAGCAGGGTCTTACAGCTAAAGAGCTGGAGTTAGTGGTAGAGGAAGAGTTCAATGGATTACTTATTTATTATCCCTGGGTGAAGATTTATAAACAATCCATAGTCCTCTCTTTTGTTGTTTCTCCAAAACTGGAATACAACTTGATATTGCTGGGACTCTCTCATATGCCATTGAAACATGAAATCGATCAAATCACTAAAGATCATGAAAAATAAGGCAATTAATAACCTGCTCCTGTGTTAATACTTCCTATAGTGACCTAAACATTGAAACTAGTACTCTATCTAGTCCAGCGGTTCTAACGAGCCCACGTGAAGGACTTGTTACAATAACGTTACTGGGCCCCGACCTCAAAGTTTATGACTCAGGTGATCTGGGAAGGCCCAAGTATTTTTATTATTAACACATTCCCCAGTGATGGTAATTGTGTTGGATGGAGACTGCACTTTGAGAACCACTGTTTCCATGACCATGATGGTTGATCTTATGCATCCACTTGGCTAGACTATGGTGCTCCATGGTTTGGTCACACACGGGTCTAAATGTTGCTGTGATTCACAGTTAAATCAGTAGGCTTTGAGGACAGCAGATTCCCCCAGTGATGCAGGTGGGCTCTATACAATCTTTGGAGGCCCCGAGAGAGCAAAGACTGAGGTTTGGTCTCTCCACCTGAAATTTGGACTTAAGGATGCAACATCAACTCTTATGTGAATTTCCAGCTGGCAAATTTCAGACTAGTTGGTCCACACAATCATATGAATCAACTCCTTAAAATCTCTCTCTCTCTCTCTCTGTGGGCTGCACTATGGTTGCATTATAAACTATGTACCACAGATGATGTCCTGGACAGCTCAGTATCATTTTAACCTTATCTACATTACAAAATTGTTCATGAGTCCTGGACCATAGTTAGCATTTAGTAAGTATTTTGAATGAATAAATGAGTGAAATAATGGTTTCCAGGAGTTCTTATTCAAGTTTATTAATGTGTAAAAGGGCCATAAAAATAAAGAACTATCAATTTACCCTAAGACATTATATAAATACATGCATATATTTTTATTTGACCAGGATCACCAAAAAGCTATGAGGACCATAGCTACCAGATAAATCAACAAGCTAACGCAGCAATAACCAGCACATCGGTCATATAACTGTAGGCTCATTCATATACCCAATGAGCATTTATGGAGCACCTACTGTGTATCGAGCACTGTGTCAGGTGCAGTATGTATTACCTGTCACTCATTATGGCACTTTTCTTCAACTTTCTTAAGAAGTTTTTTTAAGCAATATTAGGACAATATATTTTCACAGATCTAGAAAATTAGGTATGATTTTCTTATATTTTAGAAATTAAAAGAAAATTAAGCAAATGGCACTAGAATTAGAAAGAATGAGCAATTCATTAGGCAATAAGAATATTAACTAGAAATTGGGAATTTCTTTCCTATTTTAACATGCACTTGAGCTTAATTGGCTAAGTTTTGAATATGGGGTGATGACGTGAGTTGTTAATACAAATAACTCACCTTTTATGCACTTAATAAAATCCAAGAGTCTGGGATGCCTTTACTCCGCAGACAATTTATCCGCAGGAGTCAGTGAGTTGAGTAATAGAAAGGGGTAATAGGAAATCAGTGGCTGAGAAACCTATAAAGTAAATTAACGCACACCTTACTTTATTAATTTATAACAATAATGTAATGGATAAATCAATGAGGAGGGCTTTGAGAGAAACGGATGGAGGGAAGAGGTCCTCCTTTTTTGCAATTTGTTGAAGTCATTTCCTCTGCAGAGGAAATGGTGGCCAGAGGTAAGGAAATGTCTTGCTCGTGGCTCAAACAGAAGTATGCAGTTTGCAGAATCTGTGGGTGCTCTGCTTTATCCCTTGGGCCTTACGATTTTAGAGAGCTCCCTTTGACTTCCAAATGAAAGTATTTGCATCTCTTTGCCTGAAGTCTCTTTTTCCAATCCTCCTCTTTAGGAGGTTTGCAGAGCTTGGAAAATAACTTTATTTCCTGCTTCTCAATAGCCTTCAACCAATGACTGATGACAGTTGGTGTATAAATACCTCAGCTTCCTAGTTCCTTGGGTGCTGGGAGTTCCTTGGGTAATTCCTAGGTGTTATTTTACATGGTTTTCTTGAGTTCCCGCTCAGGATTAAGCTCTATTTATCCTCAAGGGAAGCTGGCTTGATGGGCTGCCTTCTTTTCCTGCGTCTCTTCCCCACTTTCTTAGCAATGAAACCAGAAAAATTGGCATTCCTGCTGCCTGTCACCACCAGAACCAATAAGCAGAGACAGGGACTGAATCTTTATGGGCACTTTACTCAGGTGCCCGGTGATCTGAGAGGACGGCGGGTAATGTACCCTAAAAGATCGTCTTACATTTCCTTTCAAGACAGCCTTTCTATAAGGGGGAAAAAGTGTAGGTAAGGGATTTGGAACTCAGAAAAAAGATTTTTCAGATAAGAGCTGCAGTCCGCGGCAGTTTCCCTAGTTGACCAGTGATTCTTTATCTGTGTCCTGGGCAACTGTTTATCTGCGTCCTGTGTCCTGTGTCCTGGGTGGCGGTCTGTCTCTTCCCAGAACACAGTGGCTCAGACACCATCTTGAGTGCTTGCAGGCCTCCTAAGGCACGAAGGTGGAACTGCTTGCATCTCCCGGAGTCAGGGTGGATCATGCCTTCAGTTCCTGAAACAATAGCTTTTTTCATGCATTAACTACTAAGCTTGTTAACTGTTACTTAAAACTAAAATTTTCCAGCTCGTGAGTTCCCGCATCAGCCATACTTCCTGCATCTCCCCAGAAAATGCTGGCACTTAAATCCTTGCTTGGGGTGACTTCTGGGAAAATTGAACCTTGGAGAGAAACAAGGAACATCGGCTCTTTGCCTGTTACTCTTTGTTGAACCTGGGCAAGGGGACTGATCTTTCAGGATCCCTAGTGCTGGTGTGCAAGCACTGGTGGCAGAATCCATTAGCTAGCACCGTGGGCTTTCAGCAGTTTAAGGAACTGACTCTGGGTAGGATTCTGCTGACAGAGGAGAGGTCCAGGCAGACGGGGGTTGTTTTAAGGCCGTTTAGCCCAACTCTTCCTTCCTGACCCCTGTCCCCATTGGTTGTGTCCCATAACCTTGTCATCCACACGCAGTTGCAGATGGCGGGTTAGTGACAATCAGACTGAGCTGTATTCCTTTTTCATTGTCTATCTTCACTGCAAACAGAGTAAACATTTATCTCACTAACATTAAGAAAAGCATTTTCGTCTTTTACTTCTGGCATTGTTGTGTTAATTAGCAGTTTCTGTAAGCTACACAATGCCTCTGGGAGATGCTCTGTCCATTCCATTTAGGGAGAGAAGGTCCCCTGTGGAAAGTTTGCATGTGTCTCTTTGGGGGGAAGTTGTGTGATATGAAATTTTCTCCCAGCCATCATCTTCCACTTGACCATAAAGAATAGTCTCCTCACTCATCTTTTGCTTCTTTTCTTAAACCATAAGGATCTATTTTTCAACTAGCAGCCAGAATGGTCTATTAAGATTCCGTTTATGACCTTTCTCCAAAACTGCCGCCAATGGTTTCCTTAGACACGTCCTATAAAATCCAAATTCTTCCCCCTTATTCCAGGGTCCCATGCCCTCATGCGCTTCAGCTCTCTGCTCACATGTCAATTCAGGCAGGCCTCTCCTGTCCACCGCATTTGAACTTGAGAGTCTATCTTTAGTAGTCCCTACCTTCCTCCCCTGCTTTGTTATTTCTGTAGCACTTACCACTATGTGATTTACCGCATGTTTGCTTCTTTGTTTGTTGATTATCTTATTTCACCAGAAAAGTGCTTCTGTCACTTAAAACTCATTTGAAATTCATCCATGTTGTTGTGTGTATCAGTGGTCCATTTCTTTTTTTTTTGGTGAGTAGTATTCCATTGTGTGTTTATCCATCAACCAATTGAAGGGCTGCCGGCTTGTTTCTAATTTTTGGCAATTATAAATAAAGCTGCTATAAATGTTTCTGTACAAGTTTTTATGTGAATATAAGTTTTTGTTTCTCTTGGGGAAATACCTAGGAGTGGGATTAGTGGGTCATCTGGGAAGTATATGTTTAACTTTATAAGAACCTGTGTAACTGATTTTCCAAAGTGGTTGTACCATTTGGCACGATCACCAGCAATGAATGAGCGTTCCAGTTGTCCTAAGTCTTTGTCAGCACTTGGTATTATAGAGTTAAAAGCATGGAAGGCACTTTAAAGAGTATCTGAGACCCATTATTCTGTTTAATCAGAATTTCCAGGTGGGGCCCAAGGGCAGGTCTTGTTTTTCTTTTTTTTTAATAAGATTTATAGGGTAAAAAATTATTAGTATTAATGGAGTTTATTTTTGTAGAACAATTTTAGGTTAACAGAAAAGTTTTGAAAGTTCGGACAGCTCCCACACACCCCTTCTCTCTATTGTTACTCTCCCATTGGTGGGGTACAGAAATTACAATTGGTGAGCCGATAGTGATGCATTATTAATTAGGGCTCATAGTTCATGTTAAGGTTCACCCTTTGTGTTGTACCGTTCTGTGTATAACAAACACAAATGTTACACACCTACTGTCACAGTATCTGCCCACAATAGTTTCATTTCCCTCAAAGTTCCCTGTGCTCCACCTATTTATCCCTCTCCTCAGCCCACCCTGAATCCCTGGCAACCGCTGGTAGTTTTGTCTTTTCCTGGATGTTGTATAATTAGCATTTTATGTAGCCTTTCAGACTGGCTCTTTTCACTTATTAATGTGTATTTAAAGTTCCTCAGGTCTTTTTAAAAAGCTTCTCAGGAAGTTATAATATGCAGCCAAGTTTTAGAAGCACTGAATTTGCATATAATCTCCCCGAGGATATTTCTTTTCTTTGACTATGTTTTGTTGATGTGTGTACCCCAGAGCTTAGAACACTGCCTGGTGGAGAAGAGGCTTTCACTGAATATCAAATGGGTAAATGAATGAATGATGAGGCCAAACCACATTCAAAGAGACCTGAATATTCCTCTCCATGACCCTCTCATGATCTGTAAGAGTAGGTTTCATACCCAATGGGCCACTAAATGGATCCTTTAGACATGACTGGAGTTTGCTTCTTCACTATTCTGCTATATCCATGCTTTGTTCTGCCTGAAAATACAACATACCCTGAACTTCTCCCCGTAATTCCTTTATCAGCATCACTTAGAAACCAACTCTTCCCCTCTGTCTCTCAAATCCTATCAGAGTTTTTATACCTACCTCAAATTTGATTTCTTACAAAAGACCTCCCCAGGTATCCCAAACCCTTCTCCAGACTCTTAAAGTAATTATTGCTTTTAGATTCATTGGACATTATGAAGTTCCATCTGTTCTTTCAATTCTATTGCTCTCCTGGGATCCTATTTACACTTGATTGTGTTATTTCCTGTGTTTCTGCTTTGCGCCCCAACCAGGCTCTAAGGCCAGAGATAATATTGTTATTTACTTTACTCACTTCGTTCCCTCTAGCACCTAGCGTTGTACCACACTTGATAAATATATTTTCTTGTAGTTCAGGAAATGATGAACTATGTGGACAGAGCATAATGTACCGGGAACAGTGTGGGTCCAGGAAACCAGAGACTGGGAAACCTCTCTAAGCCTCATTTCCTCATTTGTATAATTAGTCTTTATACTAAAGTTTCTAATTTCTTCTCTATTTGCACCATTCTGTGTTTTGATGATCATAGCCACAATAGGGTAATTGGCCAGATGACATAATTGGCCTAAATAGATAAAGCTTCTGTTGGGATTAAACATCCGTCTTTGAAAACAACAAACAAACAGGAACAAAGCTGTTAGGTTGACATCATTTCTAATTTTCATGGAACATTTTCATGAGTTATTTTCCTCTCTTGCGTGCCCTGCCCTTCACCTGGAATACCTTTTTTCTCCTTCCACACTTACCCAGTATTCAAAGGTACACTCAAGTTCCCCGCATAGAACCTTCCATAGTTTGTACCAATTTCATTTGCTTTTACCTTGTTTTTGTCTTTCCCCTTCTGTCTACTGTCTTCATGAGAGAGGAACTGCACAGATCATGTCTATCATTGTATCGCTGCCTGACGTGCAATAGGCCCCCAACAGATAACCTGTCAAGTGAATTAATGATGTTAATAGATGTGCCCTGAAAAAAGTATTCTTTTTTCAGCAAATAAATGCCAGAAACACCGCATGCTTTACTAGTTCTGTGTGGAGTATCACTGCCCTACATACAAAACCTGTTGAATTTTGTGACCCCAGGATTTCCCAAACTTATGTGATCATGGATCTCCCATTTCCTATTTTGCTTAGACCCTCTATTTACCCAATAACCACACTCACATTGACAAAAACAGGAGCCGACCCCCATCATCACTCAGCCTCCAAGTGTGCAGCCCAAGTCCAAGCACTGCACACAGGTATGCCTCCTTTTAGTGTACCTCATTTTAGTGGCATTCACAAAGACTGCAATTTTCACGAATTGAAGATTTGTGGAAATTCTGCGTCAATCCACTCTATCGGTGCCATTTTTCCAATAGGCTCCGATGATGGTTAGCATTTTCTAGCAATAAAATATTTTTAAATTAAGGCATGCGCATTGTATTTTCGACATACTGCTACTGCACACGATACAATGGTATAGTGTCAACCTAACTTCTATGTGCACTGGGAAACCAAACAATTAGTGTGGCTTGCTTTATTGTGATATTTATTGTAGTGGTCTGGAGCCAGCTGCACAGTACCTTCGAGGTATGCCTGCATGTGTGATCCAAAGAACAATTCTAGTTTTACTATTTTTATTTGAGAATTATGGATGAGGAAACAGAGGCCTGGCACATTAAAATAACTCCCTGTGTCACACAGTTCCTTGAGAAACCAGTAATCAGATAGCTCAGTATGAAAATGTTGGTCAAATGGAATTCACAGGCTCTGGTGTGCCATGGACCTGCATTTGAATCTAGCATGGAGGAGATGCTGGAACGGAGCACTGTTTCTTAAAATGGGGCCTGGGCCTCATACACCTTTATCTGTAGACTGGCGATGATCACATTTCACTTGGGAGGGTGACTGCAGAAATTAAACAAAATAGCGTATGTAAAGAAGTTAACATTATACAAGGCTAGGGATGAGTGCTTGAGAAATTTTAATCATTATCCGCAGAGAGCTTTGCACAAAAATAGTACTCGATGAACATGCTTACATTCCTTCACCTCTGCCTTTTCCTCTTCGAGCCTTTGGCGATTCGGTTTAGGTTAAATCTTCTAAGAACAGCACATGAGTGAGGTGGGGCTAAATGCTGGAGCAAACAGCCTTAAAGTATTGTAACTCTCCTCAATAAAAGCTTATGTCTCACTCAGGAAAAGTCCAAAGTGGACTTTCTTGACTGGGCAGCTCTCTGCCAAGCTGTGCTCAGCCCTCCAGCCGCACCCTCTGTCTTCAGCACAGAGATACGGAAAGAGCAGCCAGACCGTGTAAGGGGGCTTTAACGGTGATTACAAATGCCACACCTTTTACTGCCTCATACTTCAAACACTGACCCTGGGTGAAATCTCAGGAACCCCTGGCCCTTTAAGGTGATACTTACAGTAACTCAAAGTCCAGGAGTCAAATTGTCCGATCTGTTGTAATTAGCAAAATTGTGTACCTGATTTGAAGTTTAATTACTTTTCCCATGTATGTAACCACCGATAGATATGGTTGGGTTAGGCAGGTGGTCAGTTTACAGTGGGAAAGAGTGGACACAGCCATTAAAGGGTCACTGTCATCTCCACTTTCTACCATTCTGTAGACAGTTTTTTAAAAAATTTATGTCAAGTATATAGTTTGATGAATTTTCAGAGTAAAACATAACGTAAGTAATGGCAAATTTGGTGGGTTCTGTTCATTGTAAAGTGTCTTATTTCACCTTCGTTTCTTTTCTCTCAACACTTCAGATATTTCACTTCATTCTCTTCTTGCTCACATGGTTGCTGAGATGTTGCATGCGATTTTTACCTTTGCTCTTCTAGCTGCTTCTTTAAGACTTTATCTTTGATTTTCTATAGTTTGAAGATAATATTCCTAGGTGTAGATTTTTTGACATTTATTTTCCTTGGTGTTCTCTGAGCTTCCTTCCTGGAGCTGTGGTTTAGTGTCTGACATTAATTTGGGGGAATTCAAAGTCATTATGATTTCAGATAATTCTTCTGTTCCTTTCTTTCCACTCCTTCTGATATTTCCGTTACAAGTATGCTACACTTTTTGTGGTTGTCCACAGACCCTGGAATTCCAGCCTGTTTCTCCAGTCTGTGTTGTCTTTGTTTTCCAGTTTTGGAGGTTTCTACTGTTATATCTATGCCCTCGCTCAGTAATTCTTTCTTCAGCCATGTCATCTACTAATTACCCTATCAAAGGTGTTCATTATTTCTGTTAGTGTTTGTTTTCTTTTTTTATCTCGATCATTTCTTTTTGGTTCTTAGGATTTCCATTTCTCTGTTGCATTGCCCATCTGTTCTTGTCGGCTCTCTCTATCAGAGCCCTCAGCGTATTAATTGTAGTTGTATTCTTAATTTTAGTCATTGTATTTAATTTTTAATTCTAGAATTTCCATTTGGTTTTTCCTAGATTCAAGCTCTCTAATGAAATTTTTATCTTGCCTATATTTTCTTGAACTTATTAATCACAGTTATTTTAAAGTCTGTGCCTGGTCCCTCAAATATCACCCTTAGGTCTGTTTCTGTTAATTGCTTTTTCTCTTCTGTCTCTTTATAAGCCTGTTAATTCTGAACTGAATGTCAGACATTGTGTTACTAAATGTTACAGTTCATGGATGCTGTTTTATCTTTCTCCGGAAAGGATTTTGTTTCGTTTCAGGCTAAAGGATTAGAGCTGATTTGAGGCTGTATTTTAGTCCTTATGGAATCTGGTCCATTTCCGCTTTGTTCTAACTACGGAGTGTGAACTTACAGAGCATCTGCACCTAGGCTGGTGCTAAACTTCTGATTTCGTAGCCCAACACGATGCGTTGCCACCAGGTTTGCTTAGCTTCTCCGTTTCCCAGCTGCTGCTCTCTGCTCTGTTTTCTTCAAATTTGGTCAGTTTGTCATGCGCACTGATAGATGATTAGATTGAAGCAAGTGGGAGAGAAAGTTGTGCTCCCCGAACGGTTATTTCCTGGCTATTTCTTTCTGGTGAGGAGTACCGTGGTCCTTCAGGTTCTACGTGCCCTGGCCATTCTGCAATGCCTTCCGACATCTCTGATGGCTGCAAAGCGATCTTTTTAGTTTGTGCTTTATTTTGCTTTGTTTTTTCATTTTATCTTTTTTTTTTTTCTAGTTGTGTTCGGTAGGAGCATTGGTCTGACAGAAGCTGATACATTAGATACTGGAGGGAGGTTTTAGAGGCCAGATCGGTAAGTGGTATATATCATATTCCTTCAGATTCCATTGGCCAGAAAAGATCTCAAGGCTCCTCCTAGACACAAGCAGGGCTGTGAAATACTGTCTTCCTGTGTGCCCAGGAGGAAAATAAAACAGTTTAGTGAAAATATAGCATTTTTTCCCTGCCACAGGCAATGACTAGTGGATCTCCTATATACTTTGAAGGTTTCAATGTGATCTCTATTCATTTTCGGCCCAATTTTAAGCTAATGCTTAAAAGATAAGGAAAGGGGCCATAGAACAGTCTGTGTATAATTTAAAAGGACCTCAATATTTATTAAATTCCCTTTTTGTTCTGGGTGTTATGCTAAAGCACATTCACATCTGTCCTATTCTTGAATCTTCCTCACATGTGTCCTGCAAAGAAAGTATTCATATTTTCCACCTTTTTTTCAAACGGTGAGTATGAGGCTGAAGTTGTTATTTAACGTGTGTGTTGTGATGTAGACTAAAGACTAATTAATTTATTCTATAAGGTAATTTAAAAAAAATTGTTGTCAGTGGTTCTTATAGCATCTGGATGAAAGGTAGAACAGTAAGTAAAACCAAGAACTCGGAGCTGGGCTGCTGGGTTTCAGTGCCGTCTTGCTACTTCCTGATTGTTCAGCCAGTAGGCAATTTACTTCGTGTGTCTGTGCCTCTGTTTCCTCCTCTGTAAAAATGAGAGTAAGAGATTGTTGCATTGAATAAATTAACTTGCAAAGAGCCTTGGAAGTGCCTATTACATAATGAGCACTCAGTGATTATTCATTATTGATGCTAGGTGGAAGCAGAGGATTCTACTGCTACTTCTGTTGAAGACCTACATAACGCTTTGTAGCAGTGTGAGAGATGCACTGGAGTGTAAGTCCCATGGGTCCTGGGACTTCGTCTCTCCGTGGAAAGTACAATGGTTGGCATCCACGGAGGGTGCGGGCTATTATTGCATTTCTGATCGTAAAAGAAGAGAAGTCCAGCTCCCTTGTTTTACCTGTCCTTGTCAGTTCCAGCCAGTAGTGCCTGTCAGATAGCTTTCCCTCTTTTATTTGACAATGTTATTTGTAAAGAAACTCTTTTCTCCAGTTTTAAAATTCTAAATAGCTCCAAATACCTCGGTTACCAACGTATCCCTCTCGAATTGGACATGACTATAGAGCATGATGAGAACGTTGGGAGGGGCACATGTAATTTGGATAGAAAAATTTCATCATTCCATGTTGAAAAAGGTATCCGTTGACACTATCACAAAACAACGTGTGCTGTGACTTGTGTTGTCATTTATATATTTGATATCATGTACTTTTGCGACTTGTTCCTGTGACAGATTTTTGTTTTCTTTTTAGAAGTCAGGAAGGCATCCATTTCTGTACTACTTTTCACTTTTGCTCTACTTGTGGTATTAGCTCTCGCTCATCACACAAAATGTAGTTATCTGTCCATCAATATTTACTAGCACTTCCTGCATCTCTACACGCACATCACCATAGTAGGGTCTGACTACTGGAAAAAGAGCAGGCACGGAAAAGGAAAAGGATTCTATCTAAAGTATTGGAAATGAGTTAACCTATGCCTATGCACATTGAACATAAGGGTGATCTTCTTTTCTTATTGTTCCTATCTGGTGCATTAATTTCCTCAAGCTGCTGTAACAAGTTACCACACACCAGGTGGCCTCCAACAACAGAAATGTATTCCCTCTCAGTTCTGGAGGTCAGACATCCAAAATCAAGGTGTCGTTGAGGCTGGTTCTTTCTGCAAGCTCTGAGGATGAATCTGTTCCATGACTCTCTTCTTTCAGCTTCCGGTGGCAGTTGGCAGTTGATGGTATCGCTCGGCTCATAGATACATCCCTCCGATCTCTGCCTCTGTCTTCACCTCAGCTTCTCCTGCTTTTCCTCTTCTGTTGGTATCTTCTCCTCTTGTAAAGACACTTGTCCTTGGGCTCAGGGCCCACTCACATAATCCAGGGTGATCTCATCTCAAGATTTTTTACTTGATTACACCTGTAGGAGGAACCCTTTCTTTTTCCAAGTTCACATTGACAGGTTCTGAGTGGACCAGCAGGAAGTATTTGGTGTGGCTGGAGATGAGCTGCATGAAGTGGAGTTAAGACTGGGGCCAGTGAGTCCAGTGGGAAGATATATCTCTGGGGTTTTGTGAGGGCCGCGTCATGGAGGATCTTGTATGCCCTACTGAGGAGTTTGTGTTTCTTCATTAAAATAACGAAGTCATGGATGTGGTGGCTGAGAGAGCATCAGGTGAACTTGTCACATGATAGTAGCAGTTGTGAAAGAGCAGTGAGTGACTGGAGGTAGGCTGGTCATTTTCTCGCTGTTGGAGGAATCCAGGCGGGAAATGGAGCGATGAAGGGCTCTGTGTGTGACAACCTGGGCAGAAGGTGGAGGTGTTTGACAGCTACTAAAATGGTGTAGGTGGCATTTAGTGGCTGATTGGAGTTTGGCCATGTGGAAAAGAGAGGAATCAAGAATGATTCCTGGTTTGTTTGACTGTAATGGCTAAGTAATGGTATCATTCATGGTGACTGAGGACAGAGAGGGAGGGGCAGAGAAACTTTCCAAGCCCCATTTCCCTCATCGGTCCAATGACAAAGTCATTTCTGCCTTTCCCTTCTCACAGTGTAATTAGAACCAAATAAGCTAAAGTGTTTTAAATGTTTTTAGAATTATAAAGCAATTTCCCAAATTATTTTACTATGATTGGTTTATATTTTACTAAAATTTATAATTAGAAAAATTATAAAGAAGTATATAACTCTACGTGGGCAAAGCACATTTTTTTACATAGAAGAAATTAATCTTTTGGAGATGGCAAATAATATGTATCTACAATTCAGGTTCTTTCCTTTATTTTATCTGGCACTCTAATTTCGTTATGCCATATATTGAAGAAAAAATCCACAATCATTCTTTAATGCCTCTGGTTTCATGTCCAGACTCTGAGCTCCCCATTCAAGGTTTCTCAGCCCCTTACAACTTCACAAGTGACTGTCCCATCTCCACTCCTGGCACTCATGTGCCCCCTCACCCTTCCACATGCACCCATGTGAAGTCCTCTTGCCTGTAAAATAGGTGGAATTTTTTCTCTCTCACAGGACTGAGGACCAGATGAAATTAAATATGCATGACTTATGTATACTTACAAAAAGTAAGACTCAATAAATAGTACCTTATTATTATTATTTGACAATACAAACTCTACAGTTTGTTTTCCAACTTTACAGATTATTGCATTAGATTAGGATACGTGACTAAATGCATAGACCCTGATGGACTGTGACCTCTGCATTCAAACTAACCTGTGCTACCAGATCACCTAGTTTTTCCTCTTCTACCCCACCCCCATCTTTTTAAATTTCTATAACATTTAGGGTCTGTCTTACAACATTTAATACTGAGTTATGGAACTATCTGCTCTATGTTCAGTCTTTTAAAAGTAGACCCTAGCCCTGGCTGGTGTGGTTCAGTGGACTGAGCGCTGGCCTGGGAACTGGGGGGTTGCTGGTTGGATTCCCAGTCAGGGCACATGCCTGGATTGCTGGCCAGGTCCCCAGTAGCGAGGGTGCTAGAGACAACCACACATTGATGGTTCTCTCTCTTTCTCCTTCCCTTCCCCTCTGTCTAAAAGTAAATAAATAACATATTTAAAAAAAAAGGTAGACCCTAAATTCTTCAAGTGCATTTGTTACTGTGCAGTATGGGGTTTGGCCATTTGTTACCTTGATACATGACCTGAAGATCTGTGTTGATGGAAACAGGTTTTTATTAACAGGGTTCCAATTTGGGTTGGGGGGAGGTAGGCAGGGCTGAGAGCACTTCTGCTCTGAGCCCCTCTCTCCCACAAGACTCAGAACTTCTCGTTTCCCAAAAGATTATAAGCCAAAACCATGCCCAGAAGTTCCCTATGTCCTCATCTGTTCTTTTCATAACTTAAGCTGGCCACACAAACAGATCTCCATCCTCTCTGGAATGGACATGTGTGGGTTTCAGAGTTGCCCTCTCCTTGTAGCAGCTCTTTCTCAGGATCTGGGGTGTGCTGCTCTCAGTCTCCATATAGCTGTCCAGGACCTGGGTGCCATGCTGCACTGGATCAGTGTCCCAGAGGCTGCAGCCCCGCGAGGCAGTGTCCCAGTGTGGGACCTGTCCTCTAGAAGCAGGCTTCCAACCATGTTGGGCCAGGTATCTGCCAGTCCCATGAGCGCTCCTGTCCATTCGGGGAGCAAGGGCCAGAGACCTGGAGCATCCAAGTGCACCTACAACTAGAAGTCTCAAGCCAAAGTTCCATGAGCCAAGAGCCAAGAGCCTGTACCCAGTGCCCAAAAACCAAAGAACCCAGAGAGGAGCTTCTCCTGCATCCTGTTTCAAAAGTCCTCTCTGCTGGAATTCCATGTGCCCCAGAAGCCAGTGGGAGTGCTCAGCTTTTTAACCAATAGCTATGTTTGCCTTTGCCCCTTTTTCTGGGCATGGGCAGAAGTCTCCAGTCACCCTTGATGGGGTGTCCAGCCCCTAAAACTCACACAAGCACTCTGTAGCCTGTGTCAAGAGTTAGTATCCCCAAGGCTATCAGCTAGTAAGCCACAGCTCTGGTTTCAATGCTGGGAGCTCTCTGCCCCTCCTCCTGCTAACTGTGTTGTACTTATACTAGCCTCTGACCTTGGGCAATTCCCCCTTTTCAGGCAGCCTTTCCCTTCACAGAAAGCAGGTTGTTTTAATCTGCCTCCTAGGCACCTTTCCTGAGCAAGATGGGGAGCAGGCCCTATGCTGGATTTGGGGTTCTCCTGCCCAAACTAGGATTCCTTGCTTTCCAGGGACTTCTGCTCAGATCTACCCCATTACACATGTATCTAGCACAGCTGAGGGGCCTCAGAAGACACAACAAATGGGCCCTGGCTGGTGTGGCTCAGTGGATTGAGTGCCAACCTGCAAACCAAAGGGGTGCTGGTTGGATTCCCAGTCAGGGCACATGCCTGGGTTGTGGGCCAGGTCCCCAGTGGGGGGGGGGGCATTCCAGGGGCAAGTACACATTGATGTTTCTCTCATCTTTCTCCCTCCCCTCCCTTCTCGAAAAAATAAGTAAATAAAATCTTTAAAAAAAGATACAACAAATGGGATGATTTGCTAATCAACACATCTTTTTGATCTTCATAGTTTTCAACATCTCTTCTTTGGGGATTTTGCTGACATCCTTACCTCCCAGGCCTCTCTCTATATCTCAAGATTTTTTTTTCTTTTTTAAAAAATATATTTTATTGATTATGCTATCACAGTTGTCCTATTTTTTTCTCCTCTTCATTCTCCTCTGCCTTGCACCGCCTTCCCACCAGCATTCCGCCACCTTAGTTCATGTCCATGAGTCATACATGTACATTCTTTGGCTTCTCCATTTCTCGTACTATTCTTAACATCCCCCTATCTATTTTCTACCTACCATTTATGCTTCTTATTCCCTGTACCTTTTCCCCTATTCTCCCTGCTCATTTCCCCCACTGCTAGCTCTCTATGTGATCTCCATTTCTATGATTCTGTTCCTGTTTTACTTGTTTGCTTAGTTTGTTTTTGTTTCTTAGGTTCAGTTGATAGTTGTGAGTTTGTTGTCATCTTACTGTTCATATTTTTGATCATGTTCTTTTTCTTAGATAAGTCCCTTTAACATTTCATATAATAAGGGCTTGGTAATGATGAACTCCTTGAACTTGACCTTATCTGGGAAGTACTTTATCTGCCCTTCCATTCTAAATGATAGCTTTGCTGGCTAGAGTGATCTTGGATGTAGGTCCTTGCCTTTCATGACTTTGAATACTTCTTTCCAGCTTCTTCTTGCCTGTAAGGTTTCTTTTGAGAAATCAACTGATAGCCTTATGGAAACTCCTTTGTAGGTAACTGTCTCTTTTTGTCTTGCTGCTTTTAAAATTTTCTCCTTCTCTTTAATCTTGGGTATTGTAATTATGATCTTCCTTGGTGTGTGTTTCCTTGGGTCCAACTTCTTTGGGACTCTCTGAGTTTCCTGGGCTTCCTGGAAGTTTATTTCCTTTGCCAGATTAGGGAAGTTCTCCTTCATTATGTTTTCAAATAGGTTTTCAATTTCTTGCTCTTCCGCTTCTCCTTCTGGCATTCCTATGATTCAGATATTGGAATGTTTAACATTGTCCCGGAATTTCCTAAGCCTCTTCTCATTTTTTTAAATTCTTATTTCTTTATTCTATTCTAGTTGAATGTTTCCTTCTTTCTTCTGGATCAAATTGTTGATTTAAGTCCCATTTTCCTTCCCATCACTGTTGGTCCCCTGTATATTTCTTTATTTCACTTTGCATAGTCTTCACTTCTTCCTCTATTTTGTGACCATACTCAGCTATTTCTGTGAGCATCTGGATTACCAGTGTTTTAAACTCTGCATCTGATAGGTTGGCTATCTCTTTATTGCTTAGTTCTATTTTTTGGAGCTTTGATATGTTCTTTCATTTGGGCCATATTTTTTGTCTCAGTGTGCCTGTTATGTAGTAAGTGGTGGAGCCTTAGGTAATCATCAGGGTGGGACAACTCTAGAACCGGAGGGGTCCAAGAGGGAACAATGCCCCTTGCTTGGCTCTTGGCTGGCTTTCAGTCATTTCCCCTGCTACCCACAAGTGAATTGGGCCTTTCTGGTGCTGATTCCCAGCTTGTGTATATTCTAGGACTCTGTAGGTCTCTCCAACGAACTCTCCTGTGAGGATGGGAGTTTCTCCCACCACTGTAACCCCCACAGGTGTTTACAGCCAGAGGTTTTGAGGCTTTATTTCCCCATGCTGGAACCCTGGGTTTCATGGTCTGTCTCGCTCTCTAGTTGTTCCTCCTGGTTTATCTGCACACAAAATTGGGAATGCTAGGTCTGCCAGCTGCCACCTCGCCCGCCCAGGTCCTTCAGCCACTGCCTTGCTGTGGGTCCTCTCCACCCCAGCTGCCCATCTCTGCCACTCCTACCAGTCTGGATGAATGTTTCTTCTTTAACTCCTTGGTTGTCAGACATTTATACAGTTTGATTCTCTGGCAGTTCTGGTTATTTCTTGTTTTTAAATTTTTTGTTGTCTTTCTTTTGGTTGTGCGAGGAGGCAAAGCATATCTACCTATGTCTCCATCTTGGCCAGAATTCTCTCTATATGTCAAGATTAATCTTCATGTTCAAAATAGAAACAGATTCATAGATACAGAGAACAGACTGGTGGTTGCCACAGGATAGGATGATGGGGGAGGTGTGGGGTGCAAAGGGTGACAGGATTAAGATGGACAAATCTGTAGTTACAAAGTAGTCATAGGGCTGTAAAGTACAGCATAGGCAATATAGTCAATGATATTGTAACTATTATGTATGGTACCAGGTCAATAATGGAAATATATGGGGGACCACTTTGTAAAGTATATGATTGTCTAACAAACTATACTGTACAAAACTAATACCAACTAATATTGAATACAAACTGTAATTGAAAAATAAAATTTAAAAAAGAGGAGAGAAAATGAATTGTTATAATTAAAATAAAGAAAGTAAAACCATGAGGTGAAAGACCTTTTAAAACTTTAGTCTTAAAACAAATTGGGAGGAATGTTGGTTTTAGAACATTTTGATCTTTTTGGATGTATTTTCTTCCATTCTCTGACAATTAAAAAACTGCATTAATAATTGCAGTGTTCCCTAAATGCTGCAATTATAACCAAAGCCAAGATTATTTCATCCAACTATTAGGAAAAAGCTGCAGGAAGGAGCCCATAAAATATCATTGTTTTCTTGATAAGAATGCAGATCACCTCACAGGCCAGGGGAAATCTGCCTGGGGCACTAGAAGTCTTGACCTGGCTGCACTAAAAGACTCTAGCAAAATGCCCTGGAGCAACATAGAGCATTAGCACGAAGGGGTTTCTCAAAATGAAGTATATTAAGTGGCAACTCTTTAATTTCATTTTCTGATTCTATTCATGGACTCTAATTTGGGAAAAAGACTCAGCATCCTTTTGAGTAAAAAAGCTCTGGTACTTTTAATAAGGGCAAATACACTTAACCTCTTCAAGCTCAGTTTTCTTCTCTGTTAAATAGGAGTGAAAATATTTCCTCCCAAAGAAAACATTCAGTATCTTTCTATGTAGATGTAATAAGACAACAATTTGTCCTGTAGCTCTTTGAGCAACTATAAGCTACTTAATAAACGTTTTGGCAACTTTTCCAACTTTCTGCCAGAGTATAGTTTTAAAAATTTTAAAACATGACCATCATATCAAAGATTTATTTAACTCATTAATGAGGGAGCCAGCAGGATGTTAAAGCTAATTCAAAGAGAATTGGAAAAACTCAGTATTTATGTCTGAAAAAATTACCACTAGAAGAAGATTGCTACATTTAGATATAAAATTTGTTCACTTGCTACAGGCCAATAAAACTGGTAAAATGGTAAAAATATAAATAATAGAAAGAGTAACTTTTTGCATTACCATTTCTATTTACTGTTCAGATATCATTTGCAATTCTATCAGATAAAATCTAACGTTAATCTTTAACTTCAAAAATTATGGGTCCTAATCAATGGTGAATAGTTAACCAAAGGTGCTATCTCCTAGAAAAATACATTATTCTGGAAAAGACCTGTTATACAGTAGTCCTATGACTTTGAAAGGACACGCAGTCATTATTTTATCTTATTCCCAAGTTTTGAATATATATTTTCACAATACCAATCTGTTTTTAGTATTTCCTAACGTTCCATTCCTGATTGGTGCCTTCAATTTTTTTAAATTCTCTGTGTTTCTGGAAGTCCACCTGTCTCTAACTCTTTTTTCCCATCAGCCATTTACTGCCTAACTACATCCTCCGATTTTTTCCCATTTGCTTCCTCTCAAGCCATTATTTGAGTCTGCCTTAGTTCATATGCTTAAAACTAACTTAAACCTAATAGGCTATGCATGCTATTGGTTTCCTTTGAGTATTGAAGATAGGTAATTTTGCTATCCACCTCCGAGCATCTCTATGCTGTGTAAGGAAAATAAGTCCCAAACAGCATTCTTCCATACATCTGAAATCTACAGCAAGCAAGCAAGCACGAAGTTCTATAAATGCAATGAAATTCTGGTTCTCTGTCCCGTTTTCTGCTCCAAAATCACTGTGTATGAAAATGTCATTTAAGGCAAACATGCAAAATTTTGTGGCGTACATTTTCTAACTATTTTTCCCGTTATTATCAAATGACCAAAAATATTTTAAAGCAGTATCTCAGGATCAAGTAGAAATCAAACTTAGGGAGCCATTATGAAGAGTAGAAGGTGTAGACTTTTAAACATTCTCTGTTCATGTAAGAGTAGAAATATATATATCTGTTGTATCCTAGCCCGTCTTTGTATCTTGAACACCATCACTTCCACCAATTAAAGCCCATATCTAATATCCATCATGCTCATTAACAACCCAGTGATTTTACCAATGAAAATCCATTTATTCATTATGCTAACACACTTCTGTGTTGATCAGAGATAAAGCTAACTGAAGCCTTGTAGATGTCATCTCTGGTGTGTGGTCTTCTGAATTAATCTTGACTAACTTCCCCTGGAGTGTCCTCAGTTAGCAAAACTATCCCCACCAGAAATGTTACATTCATTTACATTACACACTCTAGGCTGGAAATAGTTTAAAATACAATGCCTTCTGCATCACAGCCTACACTGGGCCTGTTTCTAAATGGAGACAGCATCACCTGTCAGCACCTATGGTAGGCAGGGGTGACTTGGTACTTGCTGCAGTGGGAGGTTCCTGTCTCTATACTCCAGAAGCTGGGACAGTGGCACCACTTCTTAGGGAACATATGTCCCATGTACCCTGGCCATAGGGAATGGAGCAAGGAAAACACTCCTGTCTGAACTTCTCCTGGAGGGTTGGGCTATGCCCTAGGATGAGACCCCATTGCCCTCAAATTGCCATAGTTACTGGCTACTGGGAAAAATAGAAGGAAGGGAAGTGAGGCGTGCTGATTTATTATAAAGAAAGAATGCCTTTTTTACATTGCTAATTTCTTTTGGGCACTAGTGTCTGTCAGAGCTTCCGGGGAAAAACAAAGACCAAAAGCAACTCTGGTTTAAATTCAATTGTAATTGTGTCAGATTTTATATTATGATAAAATCTTAGCCTCCTTACAAGGAGGTTAAATCCCTCGTTGATTCAAAGGGAATTTAGTTCTTCCAAAAATGAGCAAGATGAGACAAAAACATGACCCATTTTTTTCCTCCTCAGAGCCCCAATTTTTTGCTGTATTTTTTCTTCTCCCCTCTACCTTAGGAAGTTTTCTCACAGCCAACAGTGCAGAGGCACGCTCTCGCTGCTTGGGGAGTTCGAATGCTCTGTGGCCTCCTCCAAGACAAAAGGCCCTGGATTATTTTAGGCAAAGAGAACATCCTGTTGTGATTCACTGGGCACTGCATATGGTGTGCCCTGGCCAGAACTTTTACCTATTTATGACAATGTAATTTCACTCACTTTCAGAGATGAACTTTATGCCCCCTTTGTCAGACTGACCCAGCAATGTGTCCACCAAGCCAAGATATCATACTTAACCTCTCTAAGCAAACCACAGTGCATATAGACAAGTGGCGGGGGATAGATTTCTATTCTCTCTGGAAGTGAAAGGGTTGCAAAAGCTGCTGAGACTCCCAGATTTTGTGGTTACGAAATTTCTGAATCCATGCAACAGCATGATCTGTTTGCATGCAAGGATTCAGTTCCTACAATTGTGGATACAAAGTAAGTGATTATTTAAATAAATGTTCTGGCATCAGAATCATTTTTTGCCATGTGGATGGTAATGTACTGTGTCTGGTTTTAGTGTGTTAACCCTAGCCCATGTTTCTAGCTGTGTCTGGTTTTAGTGTGTTAACCCTAGCCCATGTTTCTAGCTGTGTCTGGTTTTAGTGTGTTAACCCTAGCCCATGTTTCTAGCTGTGTCTGGTTTTAGTGTGTTAACCCTAGCCCATGTTTCTAGCTGTGTCTGGTTTTAGTGTGTTAACTGTAGCCTATGTTAGCTGTGTCTGGTTTCTAGTGTGTTAACCCTACCCCATCTTACTTTTTTCCATTTTTTTTCTCTTTATATTTATTTCCCAAGTTTTTTATATTTAGTGTAGTTTTTAGAGATTTTACATGTACAAGTGCTTCTAATGCAAATAAAACGAGCCCCATGAATGCCCCTGCCACTCTTACTAGATCACAATATTTTCCCCAGACTTGCTGATTTCATTCCTTTGCCTTCTTTTTCTAGAAATAACCATTATCACAAATGTGATGTTGTTATTCTCATGCATGTTTTCATATTTTTAATACATAATTTTACATCCGTAAGTGATACATGCTTTTGGTATGCAGGTTTTTCAGGTTTATAACTTCTGCATAGTTTCCCTTTGTATGATTTTGCCATATTTTATCTATTTTCTTAGGATGTTTTCAGTTGTTCTCCATTACAAACAATGAGGCAAAAACACTGTTTCCCATGTTTCCATGCATAAGGGTTCTCCAGGGAATTAAGCTACAATGGAATCACTAAATTTTTGGATATGAATATCTTGAACTTTACTAGAGATTGCCAAATTGCTCTCCAAAGGGAAATACTGGAGTTCTTTATATATGCTGAATACTAAAACATTGTTGTTTATATGCACAGCAAATCCACTTTCCGGTCTGTGGCTTGTCTTTTCTTTTTGTTCACTGTGGGTTTTAAAAGTAGTTTTATTTTGAATGTATTCAAAGATGTCAGGTTTTCTTTTGTTTTGTGCATTTTGTGTCTTGTTCTATATATCTGTTCATTTTACATGGTCATGAAAAGGTCACCCTCTCCTTCATTCTCTGATTCCTTTGTCTATGTGAGCATTATGTGTGGATTGCCCTCAGTTATATGAGCACTAGTTTAATCCATGCTAATCTAGATGCAAGGTTTAGTGCTTCTTGATATTCTCAGAACGCATTAGTGAGCAAGGTAGGTTTTACAGTGTCAGCGAAGGGGGAGCTCGCGTGGACTCCACATTGGATAAATAAACTCCTCCTGTTAGCTACTTCTAATCTCTCTTTTTGTTAAATCTTTACCTTACCAGCAATTTCTGTAGTGGAATCACAGGTTTTTTCCTTCCTTTGAGGAGCAAAAATAACTCTTTTCTTTGCTTCATTAAAAACGTATGTTTTGCCCTGGCCAGCATGGCTCAGTTGGTGGAAGCATTTGACATGTAAACTGAAAGGTTGCAGGTTCGATTCCTAGTCAGGGCACATACCTAGTTTGTGTGTTTGGTCCTAGATTGGGGCACATATGAGAGGCAAGTATTTGAGGTTTCTCTCTCACCTCAATGTTTCTTTTCCTCTCTTTCTCCCCTTTCCCCTCTCTCTAATCAATAAACATGCCCTTGGGTGAGGATTAAAAAAAAAAAACTTTACCTATTTTGTCATAAAATACGGGTAAATAGTTTACTAACAAATTAAGAAGCACCAAGAAAAAGGTCATCTCAATCACAGCTGGTTTCTCACTTAAAGAAATTCTCATAATTTCACCTATTTAAATCATATTTATCAAGCATCAGCTAGGTCTCAAGCATTGTAAACGAGACCCTGAGTGAAAACAACAATGTCCCAGGTAGAAAAGATCCAGGAGGGGGATCTGGGAAGGCTTCTTAGAGGAGGTGAAAGTTAAAGTAAGATGGGAAGAATAAGGAAGTAGCCATTTCAGGGTGTCATTTAACAAGAGGTTAAAAGCCAAATGCAAAAGTCAAATGTAATTTAAAAAAAAAGAGCTTGGCATGTAGGAGGAACTAAAAGGATGACAATTATGCCTAAAAGGAAATATTGAAGGAAGAAAATGACACGGAATGTGGATGGAGAACAATAGGGGTGAAATTATTGTGTTCCTTCTAGGCTTTAATAAAGAGAAGCTAATGATTTGATTCGTGTTTTTAAACTACAGCGTTGGCTATATCTACCCTACAGGTTGTCATTACACTGAAGGAGAAGGAAACCAATTAGGAAGCTATTGCTGGGGTCCAGGTGAGATGCAATGATGGCCAAGATCAGTTTGGTAAAAGAAGAGATGGACAGAAATATACCTTAGTGAAAGAATTCACGGTAGAGATACCGGGAGGAAGAAAATGCAATCAGAGACGGTTCCCTGTATTGTGACATGATTAAAAATGAGACAAGAACTGAGATGGTGAGCACTGTCCAGGTGTGTTTAGGGCAGGACACAGGTGGGGGCAGTCAAGAGTATTGTCTTAGGCACACCACTCTCAGAGGCCTGTGTGGCATCCACATGGAGACTGAATATTCAGCTGGATCTAGAACTTGGAGAAGAAGTCAATTTGGGAATATCATCTGGTAGGAGAAGACAGTATTTTTTCTAATTCATGATGGAGAGGGAGATATACAGACAGAAAAGAGGAATGAAGGAAGATCTTGTTTTAGTTCCAGCCTAAACTTTAGATTTCAGTGCCCACCAGCCATGGCCTTGAGTTTCAGTGCACAGACAGGGATCTTGGGCAGACGATATCTCAGGAAGACCAGGAAAAGTCAAAAGAGGACAACTGTCCATTTGGTTCCATTTATGGAAAATACTGCACCAATGTACTTCAACAGCAATGAGGTTGATTGCACACTTTAAAGGAAAAAAACTGGATTAGACAATATCATTGGAGATTTTTGAGAGATATGTATCATAAAAATGTGCTGATCCATAGGCAGCAGAACTGATATGCCCATGTCTGAGCAATAGTAACAGTTCCAAGACTTCTATTTGGGTTTCTGTTAATATTTTCAAGGTAGATCTGTTGATTACTTTTGTATAATTGTCACAGAACTTGGCACTTCAGTTCATTGTGCTTACTTCTTCTTATTGCAGATACAATGATGAATAGCTGAGGGTTTTTGGCTGAATCTTCCATGAGACCATGGACAAACGTATTTGTAGCTTATACTCTGTGTTTATTCTCAGTGCCTAATCCATTTGTATTTACCTTTAGCTGCAACTCACAGACAAATTTCTGGGCTCACTTGTCCAATCTAACTGATGACAAGTATACCTACTTATTAGAAAATATTGGGTGCCTACTATGAACCAACTGCTCCGGTACCCGTGAGAGTTACCAGAAAACTAGGTCATCATTTTTGATTTCAAGAACTTACAGTCTGAAAAAGAAACCAGTGTGTAATTACCTACATACACTCTAAGATCCACTGGAAAAATGGTGAAAATAGATTTAAAAAATGCCGAGTCACTTCCAGGTAACAGTGACCACATGGCATGAGCTTACAAATGTCCCTAATGAAATGAACGAAACTAGTAAAAACAGGCAAGTAAACAAAAAGAAGATCATCAATGAAACAATACAGGAAATGGAAATAATTGAATGCCCTAAATTTCCCCGAGCGGCAGCCAAGAAAAGAACTAAAGGATTACAGTGTGACATAACATGTCTCTGAACCACAGCTCCAAAGCATAAAAGCAATATTAATGAGTATATTCTTCAGGGTAGGCTAAATGTTGAAATGTGCCATGTTAAAACCTTAGTGTTTAGCATACTGCAAGTTTCTTTCTCCTTCCTTATATAATGGATGGTTCTATCTTGTGAGATAGCTCCTGGTTCTTTTCATCTATGGATCTTCCTCCCCTGCATCCTCAGAATCCTCTCCATTAAAGGGAAGAAGGGGGAAGACTCACAAAAGGAAAGTTTTGATGGAATAAGCTTCAAAGTGGCTGACTTCACCTGGCCAGAAGACCTCCATGACATGGCTACCCTTAACCACAAGGGAGGCTGGGAAATGTAGTCTCTATGTGTGCCCAGGAGGACAGGGAAAGGTTTTAGGGAGCATAGTAGTCTCTGCCACAAAGTCTACACAATCCCTGCAATACCCATTAATCATCCCCAAACCGGAGGAAAGTAAAACAAATAATCTTTTTCGCTTCTCGCTTTTGATGAGGGGTAGTGAAATATCTAATGAGAAGTGAACAACTGAGTATGTTCCAACCTCAGAAAGGAAGGGCTCCAGGGCTCCCCTTGAACTTGAGAACACTCAGAATAGGGTGAGAGGATACACCATGACACAGGTGGATGGACTCTGGTTTAAAATGGATGTCTATCAAAATCAGGAGGCATTAGAGAAGCCAGGTCTTAGAACAATGACTACTCACCCTGGCAGCTAACCTCTCTTTTCCTTCTCGTTCAGCTGCGCCATTCAACCTTGCTAGTTTCACCAAGACAAGAACAATTTGCTAAGGACCTGGGATGCTCAGGCTTTATTGTTTAGAGAGACACAAATGGGTCTCAAAGGAAAGGAACTTAAGGGGAACTCACTCAGCCTGTAGCAGATCAAATAGACATTCTGGACAAGTGTCTCATGAAAGCTATGAGATACAAAAATAAAATCACATGGTAGCTATAAAACACACTGCAGAGGGGAAAAAGCATAGGAGGAAAACTAGTCTAGAAGACAACCGTAACTCAGGGAATTAAAGAAAATCTCATGCATATGCTTTATGTTATTGAAGAACATACTAGGATTGAAAATTCAGCTCAACAAAAAACAGCTTGAAGATAAACTGCAAGGTAACAGGATGTGGTTGCCAGAGCAAGGAGTCCTGGGTGATAAGAATCCCACTGTCAGTCTCCAAGGCAGAGAACAGGGCAGACATGCCAAAGACTGGGTACGAGAGGGCAGGTGCCAATGAATCATCATGCTCATCCATGCATGGAGGGAACTGCGTGTCTGCTAAACCCCAAGGACAGCACTAAAGCTAGCAGAGAGGAGTGCCAAGGATTGGGAAACCCCAGACTCACATCATTTCTTGCTTCTGTTGTTGTGTTGTGAAACTTCTCTCTCTCTCTCTCTCTCTCTCTCTCTCTCTCTCTCTCTTTCTGCAGTCTTCACATGTTCTCAGTCTACATGGAAGAGTATGTTTTATGTTATTCCTCCAGCAACAAATGGTTAGCTGGCTCTCAATTACAGTTCCAAATTTCCAGGAGAAAAATCTGATAGACTCAGTTTACGTGATGTCCAATCATCTTGGGCCCATCGGCCATAGAAGAGGCATAAAGTCATACAGCAATAGTAGTTAATAAATTTCTGAGTGTAAGTTGGATGTCAGACACTGTGATGCCAAGTGCATTATATGGGGCATTTCATACAACCTTCACCTAGGAGAGAGAGTACTCTTATTATTTATTATTATTTAATCCTCACCTGAGGATATGTTTTATCGATTTTAGAGAGAGAGAGAAATATTGATGTGAGAGAGAAACATTGATTGGTTGTCTTTGGTACACGCCCAGCTAGGGTTTGAACCCCAAACCTAGGTATGTGGCCTGACTGGGGATCGAACACACAACGTTTTTGGTGCATGGGACGATGCTCCAACTAACTGAGCCACCCGGCCAGGGCAGTATTCTCATTTCAAATGGATGATTACACAGAGACTCAGAACATTTGAATTGCTTGTCCAATGTCACACGTATGTTTCAGAGCCAAGTTTCAAGTCCAGGTGGCTAGCTCCAAAATCTGTCCTCAGCCTTTGTGCTATTTATTACCAGTACACCCAGGAGCCAGTTATTAAAGAACAGAGGATGATGGTCTATGGATTAGACAGATCCTCTAAAATATAAACGTTATTTTTCTAAAAACTTCTTTGGGATAGAGTCTCAAAAGTAGACTCTGGGATCACTGGCCTCACTGCCCAATGGCTTTCCTGAAAAGTTGCCCTGATGTAGGGAAGAGTATGAAAGTGCTCCTTCATCACATTACTGCCAACACTGAGCACTAAAATTGTATTTTATCTTTGCCAGTTGACTAGGGAGATAGAGTAGGAAGAATTATTCTGAGCGGGAGATTGGGGAAACCCTTACAGGAGAGGTCAACGAGGACACAGCAGCAGCAAAGCAGAAAGGGCTGGAAGTCCATGGGCTATTTGCAGAAGGCAGGGCAGTCTGGGTGGCTTAAAAATAGTGTCAAGAGTTGTATTTAGCAATCCTTCTAGAGAACCATGAAAGCCAAGGTGAAATACCGTGACCTTGTTAAAAGCATCTTAGACATGAGAGGTGATATTATTCTAAGAGAAATTAGCCCCTAAGTAATCTCTGTGTGAGATTTTTGCCTATGGGACTATGTGCACCCACGTCCAGGTGCAGGTACAGCTTAGCCTCACTGCCTCTCATCCCCTCCATATGATCATTTTCATACACACACCCATCTTGTTTAAAAAACGCTGATGGGGTTCATACAGGATTGCCCGTAGTAGAGTAAAATGCATTCACTAATGGGATGACAGGTGTGAGGGCTTTTCAGCTTTGAAATGCATCGACTAGAGACATTTGCATTCTATGAGAAATCTATGCTAATATAACATTCACACTCAGAGGAGAAGTTTAAATTGCAAATTTTGAAAAGCTTGAAGTCAGTAAATAATATTTTGGAGAGAAGGGTGGTAGTGTCAAGGCGATTTCTGGGAGGAAGTTCAGATGGGAGGAATGTCAGGTGTGAACTTACCTGGAGCTGAAATCACCTGGGAAGCCTGGGACGGGGAGTGAATTCTGTTCACCTCTGACAGTGGATTGTCAACTGTAGAGCACATTACAATCACCTGCAAGGCTGGTAAAACCCACCTGCTACTGTCCCTCCCTGCCAGAGATTCCCGCTCAAAAGGGTTGGGGTTAGGCTGAGAATTTGAATTTCAAAAAGCTCCCGGTCCCAGATTACGCTTTGGCTTTGAGAACGTATGCTCTGAGAAAAATCCTAATACTATATTTGCTCGTCAACATGGTTGGAAGAGAATAACTAAATGATAATTGTTAAAGATTCCACCTGACTGAGTCTGGATAATGTTTCTCCATAGCTTTGAAAGGGGTCTTTATGTCTTGGAAGAACCTGATGGCAGAAAGGAGCAAGCCCAGGAGGTAGGTACAGAGGTTTCCCTCCTGCTCTGGGGAACTGGCCCAGGCCCCCAAGTCCTTCCTCTTCCTCTGAGCTGCCAGTTTGGAGGAGAGAAATGCAACGTCTCCCAGGCTGCTGCAGCTGCTGCTGAGAGCAGCTCATTACCAGTGCTCCCTGGTGGCTTCAAAGCCAGCCAGCCGCTCACCCTGGGTGATGATGTCAGCATTCCTCGCTCCATCACACCTGGCTGAAGGGATCAGATAAGCTCCATGGGAAGAGGCCCGAGGAACGGCACAGTCTTGACAGGTGAACCAAAGGCCCTTTTGTTTTCTGGGCTGGGGCCGGCCGCCAGGTTGGAGGATTTCTTTCAGTCATCTGGCTGCTACACCTCTCTGCTTGTCAATTTTCCCTAAAAAGAAATCATTTGTGATTTGCAAAGCTGCTCCTGAGCACCTGGAGCTTTAATATGAGACTGATGTTGAGTTAGTGTTGGGGAGGCCTTTCTCTACTTTGGCGGGAAGCTACCTATGGGAGTGGGGCTCACTATGGCAGCCAAGGTATTCACTTGGTAGTGACCAAATCCTGCCTGGACCATTTTGGTGGCGTTCCTGAGCAGTGCTCCTCCAGGTGCAGTGTGGGCTGAGTGTGTCCCCGAGGAGGGCCCCAGCACACCTTTGTGTCCAGCCCCTGCAGCCAGGTAACTCACCTGTCTGATACTTCCCTCCTTGGGGACCCCAGTGATTTTACTCCCATGAGTTTGTTGCTAGGTCTTCTTGTGGAACTCACAGTGTTATCTTTAAAGCCAATGTGACAATGTTCTTGGTGCCTAGAGGCTTTTCAGCCAATCCTGCTAATTTGAGATCAGCCACAGTGGCAATGGGTTACCTTGAGCATCTGGCTTTCTTTTTTACTCTGTGATTTGTTGGGTGTACAGGGATGGGGAGCTGTGAGAGGGTGGCAGGGAGGGTGACTTCCTCTCTGGATATGATTTATTAGTGGATTAAAAACTTTGCAAAAGGAAGTTTTTAAAATAAAATATTATTACAATTGTTTGCCAGTCTAGAGAATTCTCTTAAGAATATTCTCCTTAGAAGGGATAGAGGGCTAGGTCGTATGTCCTTTCTGTGGTACAGTACTGAGAATTGACCCTGGGGACACACCCCAAGTTACCTGGATAAGCAGCCGGCCCACGGTCTGTCTTTCCCCAGCAGGTGGGGCCCACCTGAAGCTTGGCTTCCCACAGGACTGGGCTTCTCCTGTTGTGAGAACTGTAACTTCCTGAGGGCCCCCAGGTGCTGGGAGATGTTGCTCCCGGACATCTTCTGTAAATAGGTGACACCCAATTCTAGAGTGACTGGTAACAAAGTGGCCTGATTATTCCCCACGGACAGAATCACTCTTATGTTTGCTGTGTGACAAGATTTCTCAACCCTGACATTACTGACATGTTAGCCCAGATAACCCTTTGATGTAAAAGGCTGTCCTAAGCATTATAGGATGTTTAGTAGCATCCCTGGCCTTAATCCAGTAGATACCAGTAGCAACCCTCATCCCCAGTTGTGACAACCAAAAATGTCACCAGATATTATCAACAGTCCCCAGGGTCTCAAAGTGGTCTCTAATTTAGAACTATTGACCTGTCAGAATGGGAGACACTGCATGATGGGGAATACTCCCCTGGGAAAAAAATCCATTTCTGCATGACCAGGTGATTGCTCCAGACCCACTTCTCCACCCCCATAGGGAGAGGGGAGGATGGTGCCTTGTGTCTGCTCTTCTTTCCCTGACCACATGGCTTAGTTATGATTTGTCCAAAAGCAGAGTGGAAGATGTGGGTTCAAGTTGTTCATTTGGGAGAACAAGGAAACACATGCGAGGAAAGTGAGACTAGACACAGGGGAAAGCTAATAAAATGTATGTTGATGAGTAGGTTACTGCTGTGGATAAATGAGCCTCAATGCCTTTGGGACCTTCTGAAGAACAATGTAGAATACACTTCAAAAGTGTTCCTCCAAAGAATGGAGAATTGGGCATTTACCCACTCCCATCCTCCAGTGGGTAGAGGCTGTCCCTTAGGACATTAATTCCCTTGCACTTTCCAGATGCATCTACTTGCTACCTAATAAGCTTAGGTGCTTCTGGGAGAAAGCCCTCAGGCAGAGTTGAAGAGTGATGACAGGTGCTTAAGGTAGGAAGCTCTCGAGATGCTAGAAACTGTCTACTGTAGCTGTAGGCAAACTCAGGTGTGATGGGTTGGGACCTTAACAGCATCTTCTGTATCCTGTCTTTGTGAGGTTCTTCTTTCCTCAATAAAGTCTGGTTTTCAGCCCATAGCATATAATATTGAGAAATTTGTCCCAAATCTTAGTGCATGACAAACAGGATTCACCAAGGGACCCGATGTCTAGGATATTCTCTAACTGCCCTTCGGTGGGGCTAAGGAGATAGCTTCCTGAATAGACCTGGTTAAAGACACCAAAAACTAGAAGCAGAAGTGGGGGAGAAGCTGAGTACTTTATGAAAATACCAGGGTGTCTGAAGGTCTGTTTTGCTGATGGCCCTGAAGGTGTTAAAATTAAATATTTGTCCCTTTCCATGTTATCTGTATTTACAGGGGCTTATGATTTATTAGGGACATGCACGTGGTAAAAGAGGAAGTGGAACACTCCTAGCACTTAGCATGCAGACAGCATGCTTACTAGATACTCTGATTTCCAGCAAGTCTGATGAAAGATGGGAATTAGAGTTATTGCTGTCTTCTGTGAATAAGGAAATTGAGATGCAATGTGGAGGGTCTATAGGGATTTCAAAGACCATCAGTGATGCAACGAGAGGCCACAATAGCCCAGGATTATTGCTCTTGCTTATGGGCGGACAGGTTTGAATGCCAAGCTGAGGGGTTTGGATTAGATATGACAAGCCACAGGAAGCTTCTGAGGCTTGCCTAGTAAGGAAGTGACATGATGAAAATGGTGATGGAGAGCTTCTTTAAGCTGCTGGAAGACAGTTATTTGAGTGGTGGCCCATAGGAAACGTTGAAGTAAGGAGAGAGTGGAAGGGGAGAGATTAGCCAAGAAGCTGTTACAATAATGCAAGGATAAGATAGTAAAGATTGTAGAGTCAAATCTGAATCCTGATAAGAAATTTTAATCTTCTAGCAGCCCTTTCTAGATCTAAAAATAGTGAGGCAATATCTGACTGCCCTGATATTAATGTAGAAAGTGTTCTCTGAGAAGTTGTGGAATCATCTAATGTCGTAGCTGGGAAGATCTAAGGTCCTGTACTCCCATGGTGACTAATTTAGATGTCTAGAGTCGGGGGGTGGGGGGGTGGGGCACGGTGGTAAATAGTGTGTGAAGCAAGTGTGATTTCAATTCACATAACTACACTGTGTGGATGTGGTGTGTTGGGCACTGTGAAGTAGTGTGCTGGAACCACGGTAGGATATACTTGTACCATAGCATGCCCGTACCATCTCCTGAGAACCAATGGTTAAAATTCCAGGACATGTGCATGTTGGTTGGTGTGCCAGCGGTAGCTTTAAATCAACCATAGAGGAGTATTTACACCATCAAAACTGGTAATTACCGCCTATCAGGGCTCCATCTCTCCCAAGAGCTGGCTTACCAGAGGGTTTAAACATTTTACCAGAGAGACACCACTGGGCCCATGGCAAACCGGAGCATATGTGCCCAGGCTAAAGTGGATAGTTGCCACTCAACTTCAGCCTCTGTGGCCTGGTGAAATCATTATTTCCAGATGTTCTAATTTTCAAGAGTCAAATACTTTCATTTTCCACAACGTAATAATGTCAGCCTTGGTGGATGTGGCATTTTTGAGGAAGAGCAGGGAGGCCCAGTGTAGAGGGGCTGAGGGGACAGATGTATCAGTCAAACTGTATATTACTAAAAGCAGTTTTCCATTCTCTGTTCACTACTCTAAGAGAATTGAACAAATGACCCTCCCCAAACAGGACCGAACAAAGAGGCCACGGCTTCCTTCTTCAGTCTAACCACGTAACATTTCTTCCACAGTATTTCTGGGCCAGGTGCGCAAAGCCAAAGAACTAATGAGAAGCGATCAGGGACTAGCAAGTAACCGAGGACCTCCTGCTTCAAATATTCAGTTATTTTCGTTGAAGAGCACATCTAAGCAAATTAAGCGCTATAGGATTCAACTGTTGGGAGAGCATCACGTTTCTTGAATTTCTCCTCTATCCATGGAAACAAATGGGCAATTTTTGTGATCTGTCTTAATTTAAACCCCGAGAGACAATTTTGTGTGGCTGACATGGATGGCTTATACTTATGATGCCTCCTTACTATGTCAATAGATTAATAGATTGTGCTCTCTTAGATCTATTTTTTTCAATGTTCAGGACGGCTTGTCATTCCAGGCAACTCACAGGCAAGTGGGGAAAGATTCTAAATTTAGCTAATTTTATAAGAAAGGATGTAAAGTATACTTCACCAGCCACACACATGCTGAATCGCCAAAGAAAGCTCTCCTAATTGGCTGTTGGACATGTGGAAGGTCCTGGGGAAAAATAACAATTAAGTTAAAAGCTACCTTTGCATCATAAATCTAAGTACCTTGAAAAAGATGACTTATTTTAAGTTAATTGCAAAGACTTTTTTTGTGATACAGAATTGGGAAAACCTTTTTTTTTTTTTTTAAACATGGAGAATAATATAAGCAAATCTTTTTCTTGGGAACTTTAATTGAGTTTTGTGTGTTCTATAACCTTGTCAGATCTCGGTGCCGGCTTGGACTTAAAATAAGTTTTATGGTCTCATTGACCTTCACTTACCTTAGAAATAGAAGCAAGTCAGATTCCTCTTCCTCAAAGTGAAAGTAGAAACGGTCTGTACTTTTTGGAATGCTGCAGGCTTAGGTAGCCGATGACATGCGATTTAGTACTATTTCTTTAGTGTTGCTTTGCAGATGCTTGCTAGCCCGTTAACACTGGACATGCCCTCTTCAATTGTTCTTTATCTTTCCAGTATCAGAAGTTCTGTTCTTTCCAAAATCAGTTTATTACTGGAGGTCATCAGAAAGGGAGCTATTTTATTGACTGGAAACTGTGACCAGAGCCACAGTATTTAGGGATTGGATAAAGTCAAGTCTTAAAGGAAGGCTTCAAGTTCTTCCTTGGGTCTCTTCTCTCCTGAGCACATAGGGTGATGGTACTTCATACACCCGTTGAGGCAAGTCAAGACCCCATGAGCGGTTCTAACTAGTGAGTTGTGAACAGAGAAGCAGCGTGCTGATTCTGGACTGGGGCAGCTAACTGTCGATGCCTGGGCCTCTGGAACACAGGCTGTGCCTCAGGGTTGCCGGTTACTGACTGGTTCCATTCAGATGCATCCTGCTTTACCAGCCAGGACTCTGAGGGAGTGACTTTGCCAGCTGAGTGCCTCCATCTCCCTCCTCCTGTGGTGACTCACAGTGGATGTGTAATGTTAACAAGAAGAGAACTGTTTTTATTTTGATCCACTGAGATTTGGGGGTTATTTGTTACTGCTGCATAACCTGTTCTGTCCTGAGTGATATACACAGACACACAGGAGGGCTGTGATTCTGAGAAAAGTGACTCAGAGTGGAAGGATGTACCTGCTACCTGCATGCTTTGCTGTGTTCACAGGCATCTGATGATTGAGGCATGAGGGCTCAGAGACCATCCATCACACAGGACACTTACCGCCAGTTGTGATCACCACCACCAGCACCCTTACCCTCACCTTTCTTTTCTTTTTCAGTTTTTTCAAATTGACATTTGAGCTAAGACCTTAGGGGCCAGAAGAGGCCAGCGTGCCTGTGTTTGGACTGGGGCTTTCAAGTTAGAATAGCAGATGCAAAGCCCCAGAGGTAAGAAAGAGCTTGATATGTTAATCTCTATGAGAGGGTGAGACGTGTGCTGTAATGAATGCTGCCCTTCTCACACAGTGCACTCAGGGTGGACTGTAATGGCTCTGAACTCCTTGGTGGGGAGCAGGGAAGGTTACAACCTTCTCTGAGTGTTGCTCTCCACCACTGGGAGGCGGCAAGGACAGAAGGTTGTAACCTTCCTTGCTTCCCACCCAGGAGGGCAGCCCACAGTCAGTTACTAACCAGAGCAACAAGCTGGCCCCTTTGCTTCCAGGCAAGGTAATTCTCTTTTGTAGCTTATGTTCCAGAGCTTCTCCTCACCCCCAGTTAGGCAAAAGCTGGACTCTACCCAAGATCTCATCCCTGATTAGCCCCCTTCTCTTTTCTATCCTGCTCCCTTCATTATTTTCTTTGGCAAATCCTATGCACCTAGCTCCCTGTCTAAGGCTCTGCATCTTGGGAACTCAACAGAAAGCAAGTACTAAAGTAGGAAAGAGTCCTATGGGCAAGATATATGGGGAAATAGTGCGTGGTATTAACTCCTCTTGGAAGTACCTTATGACTAATAGGGATTAAATCCTCCTGAAGGCCTATAACAGGGAAATTGGCTTAACCTCACATAACCTATGCTGCTTAAAAGTGAAGTTCAGGAGTCTCAGCATTAGACCTCTGCTCTGCAGATATTGCTTGTATAATCTTGGGCAAGGTACCTAATCCTGCTGGCTTCCCTCTCCTCTCAGTAAATTGGGACTATATCCATTGCTGACAGAAAGCTACATACATGGCATTTATCCACTTTGGAAAATAGTTGGCCAGTTTCTTTTAAAGATGAACTTATCTTATGAATTACAAATTCACCTAGGTTTCTGCCCTTAAAGATCATTGACAATATATGTCCACACGAAGACGTACACACGAGTGGTCATAGCACTGTTATTTATAATGGCACAAAACAGAAACAGCCCAAATGTCCATCGACTGCGGAGTAATGATATGAGGGATTATGACTCAGCACTGAAAAGGTAAGAACTACTGGTACCTGGTATAACACGGGCCTCAAAAGTGTTAGCTTCCATGAAAGAAGACAAGCATAGAAGACCACGTAGTGTACGATCCAATTTTTATGAAATTTCCAGATCAGAGGTTGCTTGGACCTTGGAGTGGTATTGGGGGTTGACTGAAAAAAGGGGCATGAAGGAACTTTTGGGGGTGATGGAAACGTTCTAACATTGAATTGTGGAGATTGTCTAACTGTATAAATTTACTAAGCATCCTTTGAACTGTGTATACACAATGGCTGGATTTTATGGTATATTTGCTATACCTCACTATAGCTGCTAGGAAAGAAAAAAAACAAACAAACCCTTGAAAATGTGTGTGTTTTCTTACTCTGACATCCCTGAAATTATTTTTTGTAGATATCAACATCTATTTTTAGTAAATGAAAAGACAAGTTCTGTCTATAGGATAATAAAAAATGAGGGCTGTAATTGTTACCTCCAGGGGTGCCGTGAGAATCACATGAGATAAAGCATGTTAGCTATTATTATTATTATTATTACTTAGAGTTGAGTCAGATTTTTCCCACTTATTTTTAGGAGCAAAACATTTTCTTGGAATACTTGATAATGGGATATACTTTGGGATCTGTTATATAAGACATTGTGTCCATTTTTTTTTAACACTCCTTAGTTAATTTTTTTGCTTTTTCTTGTAACTTGACTAGGGCATATTTAATTTGAGAAAAGCTTTTTTCCCCCTGTGTATAGTCCTCTTGCTAAACCTGGTGATTTCTGAGGATTTCAGATGCTATAAAATGTTAACTTGTGGGTTCTAGCAAGGACACAGAATTCTATAACCGGCATTACACTCTGATAAAATTCGTATTATTTTTGAGAAATTGAATACCGTGTGCTGGGCCAAATATCTCTGAAAAACCAATACATAGATTCCCTTTATACCTCTTTGACGTTAGACACACAGAAAATCCCACCTAGATGACCTTGTGTTTTGAAAGGCAAATACATCGGCTGGTGTGCTGTTTTTGGCTCAGCCAGAAATGACTGTGAATTTTGCCCTCAGAAAGGCAGATTACCAGAGTACATTAGCGTTTTGGGCATGTGCAGTATAGACCAATTTGGCCCAATTTAAGCCGCCAGAGCAAGATTGCACCCAAACAGAAGTGCTTGTAGAAATGAATTGACAACTCCGGTAGTTTTAAATCAATGCATGCTGGGCAATCAGACTCCCTTATCGCTCCCCAAAATGACCTGCTTAAAGAAAATTGAAGCACTGTTATAGCTGAGATAGCTGTGCAATCCACATGCTCAAAGTGGTGATCACCTTCAAATTTAAGCACTTAATTTAAGAGCTCCAATAATTTTAAATTGCTATGTGCTGCATAGAGTGACAGACGGGTACCAGAGTGCGCCAGTATTTTTTAAAACACTTCAGTGTTCGGTGTAATATATTTCCATGGAAAGGTTCAGAGCAAGTTGAAGCAAATTTCCAAATTAACACTGAGAAATCAAAAGAGACACAGCAACAAACTTCAGGTCGGTTTCCTTTTTTTCTCCTCCCACCCTCACCCCACCCACCAGCCCAAAGAAGCCTTGTCACTCATCTTTCCTTTGGGTTGGAAAACCTTAGGGACTTGTCAGGAGCTAAAAATAAGTCCATCACTTTAAGTATGGAACCCCCTGGTGAAGCCACACTTGGCAGGAGAATATGTCTGTAGCAGGTAGAAGGGCCCACGGAGCCAAAGGCAGAAGGACAGCTTGTGTGTTCAGGGCTCTGGAACCCCTGCTGGAGTTCAGCAGAGCAACCCTAGGGGAGGCAGCTGGCCCCAGGGCAGTGAAATGTAGAGGGTGTGACCCTGTGACCCAGATGGCTCAGAGAACCAGAGGCTGTGTGTAGAAATGCCTCTGTGTCCAGCAGCCTCCCCTCTCTGGTCCAGACCTTGCTGTAGGCCAAGGCCCATACCTCAACCCTCTTCCACTCACTGGGCCCCACCCCTCTTTCCTGCTCTTCCTCCTCCTCCTAGCTCTTTCTCTTCTTTCCCTGATGACATGTTTCTCTGCACTGTCCCCTAGTATCTAAATTGCCCATTATAGCTCCGTGCTGCTCCTTCCCTCCCACCAATTCCACTTAATCTCTATCTAGCCCATCCCCACAATGTTCTTCCACTTCCTAATAGTGTTCATTTACAAGCTGCAACTGGATTCATAGTCAACAGCCTCCTTTAAGCTCTATTTATGTATTTATGTATTTATTTATATTTTTAAGTTGTATTTTTTCATTACCATTCAGTCCCCTTATACACCCCTCCTCCTGTAATCACCACACTGTTGTCCATGTCCATAAGTCCTTTTTCCTTTTTGCTCAACCCCTCCACCCCCTAACCCCCACCTTAGCTGTCACCCTGCTCTCTATCTATGAGTCTGTCTCTATTTTGCTTCTTAGTTCAGTTTGTTCATTAGACTCCACATATGAGTGACATCATATGGTGTTTGTCCTTCTCAAACTGACTTATTCCACTTAGTATAATGCTCTCCAGGTCCATCCATACTGTTGCAAAGGGTAAACTTTTTTTCTTTTTTATGGCGGAGTAGTATTCCATTGTGTAAATGTCTGATAATTGTTTTATCCACTCATCTACTGATGGACACTTGGGCTGCTTCCATATCCTGGTGATTGTAAATAATGCTGCAATGAACATAGGGGTACTTATGTTCTTTTGAATTAGTGTTTCATGTTTCTTTGGATATATGCCCACTGGGTCAACAGGCAGATCCATTTTTAATTTTTTGAGGTAACTCCATACTGCTTTCCACAGTGGCTGCACATAAGTGGAAGCACATACTCTGTGTGTTCATGGATAGGAAGAATTAACATAATTAAAATGTCCATACTACCCAAAGCAATCTATAGATTCATTACAATTCCTATCAAGACTCCAATGACATATTTCACAGAACTAGAACAAATATTTCAAACATTTATATGGAACCACAAAAGGCCCCATATAGCAACAGCAATCCTGAGAAAGAAGAACAAAGTTGAGGAGTTACGTCATCTAATATCAAACTATATCATAAGGCCATAGTGATCAAAACAGCATGGTACTGGCATGAAAACAGACTCATAGATCAATAGAACAGAATGGACCGCTCAGAAATAAACCCACAACTTTATAGTCAATTAATATTCGACAGAGGAAGCAAGTACATACAATGGGCTAAAGATAGTCTATTCAATAAATGGTGTTGGGAAAACTGGATAGATATGTACAGAAAAATGAAACTAGACTACCTTTTAAAAATCACACACAACATTAAATTCAAAATGGATTAAAGATTTAAATGTTAGACCCCAAACCATAAAAATTGTAGAAGAAAACGTAAGCAGCAAAATCTCAGCTATTGCTCATAAATTCTTAAAAGAGTTTTAAAAATCTAAAGGCTTTTAAAAATCAATTTTATTTTGGTATATTTATGTACAATAAACTGTACTTATTTTAGGTATACAATTTTTCTTTTTTTTTTGACAAGTGTGTACAGCCATGGAACTGCTACTATTATCAAGATGCAGAATATTTGGTACCTCAAAATGTTCCTTAATGCCCTTTTGGTGTCAGCCCCTCTGATCCTGGCCTTAGGAAGCCACCAATCTCTTTCCTGTCACTGCAGATTAATTGCGCCTGATTCATCACCAATGAAACAGCAATAATAACATCTACCTTTGCTGATGTCTTGAGGATGATTGGGGCTCGGTGGGTATTTCCCAGGAAATCTACGGGTACAGGAGAGAACCTGCCAATGCCTTTCTTTAAGAGCCTGAAATAGCATCCTACAGGCCTTTCTCTTCAAGTTTTATATTTCAAGTTTAAAATCGTATGCATTTTCTTCTTTTACTCCATTTATATCCATGTTTGTTGTAATTTAAACATTACTTTTCAAATTACCTTCCATCCAGTAAAAATAATGCTCTTGGATGAGGTACTATATTTACTCTGTGGTTTTCAGCAGATTTTAATGTACTGACATTCTCCCCACAGTGAGGAGCTATCTTGGCTTGGGGAGCCATCTGAAATGTTCCTCCTAGCCAATCCTGCCTCACTCTCATCAAGTTCAATCATCAATAAGGCCTTGTCTAGCACCGTGGGATGTCCCAAAACACTCCTACAGGAGGAATATAGCTTGAGAAAGCTTTCACTTGATGATATGGATAGAAGGCAGGGGGGAACCTCTTCCACAAGACTTGCATGTCTAGGGGTTACCTCTGCATGCGGAATTCTTGCCTTTTCATTTTTAGAGCTTATTCAAATATAATTACTATGAGGCCACATTTATTACACTTCTATGTACCAGGCACAGTCCCAGGTGCACAATTCCTATTTGTATTTAATTTACAAAAGGATTCTGCAAAATAGTGACTAATATCTTCATTTTCACGCTGGAAACATGGAGACCCTCAGAGGTATTTAAGCAAGTTACTTAAACTTGTATGAGGTCCCACAGCAAGTAAGTGGGAAACACTGGAACCACAGCCGTGTGAAACTCCAGACTTACCTGTTAGTGGTGGCTCTGAATTGAAAAACATCTAGAACTCGAAAGGTGAGAAGTCTAGAGAACTCTTACCTCAGATTTAGTGGTCTTTACCCTGTGGAATGAGGTGCTTTTGCCTGGAGTCTTTAATGACACAGTGTTTGACTGGGTCTGTGTATGCTTGTATGCTCATGTGTCTATGTGTATTCTGTGTACATGTGTGTTTGTGTGTGTGCAACACTCCTCCCATTCATTATCCCCTATCCCCACTTTATCTCCCTGTCCCTCCATGGTTCCGAACCAGAAAGGATGGTTTTCTGTGGAAATTCAGATTTTGGGGAGGACAAATGGCTTTGATCTTCTATAAGAAAAGGACCCCAGAAGGGAAATTGGTGAATGATAAACCATGGGGCTGGGCTGGAGGGCACCAGTCGTGTTGATTGGCCTGAACGCCCATGATGCAGGCTGTAAGGGATTATGGATTCCAGTGCAAGCAGGGAGGGGGTAGGTAATACTCTTTAATTTGAGAGGCTCTTATTCTGTTGCAGGCACGTAGTACAGAAATAGACAAGGCCTGGCTTCCATGGGATGCAGGGGCGAGGCCACAACATGTCCTTGGTTCTGGGAAGGAGCTGGTTCCGAATGGAAGCTGCCTCCTGTCTCCCCAGGAGCCCCCTCCGATCCCCAAAGAGGGAGGGTGACTTTTCATTTGGAACAATGCTAATGGAGTCATTCAGGTCAGTGTCTCTGAGATAAAATCTGTCACTCCCTTCTGCAGGCTCATTATTTCTACCTTCAGGCTGCAAGGAGACAGCAGAACACTAGAGGGTAGGGCTCTTTCCTCTCAGGGCTGACTCTCAGTATGCACACACACACACACACACACATGTGGCCATGGTCTTAAAGGTGTGATAAATTATGGGCAAAGCTTTCGTCCTAAACGAAGAGGACGGCAGTGCTTAAATTCCTTGCCTAAATGTTATTGCTCTGCAACTCCGCTCCCAATCTACTCGTGGATGTGCTTCGGTATTACCTTTAACAGCAACAACAACAAGAATGCGCTGCACACAGGGCTGGACTCAGCCTGGGATTCCAATCCACATAGTTCTAATTGTTCAGTAATTTAGACAGAAGAGTGGCATTATGTTGACTTGGCAATTTAAAATTATGCTAAAGCAGGATTTTGCCAGCTGGATCCTTGACCTCGTTCAGTAACATACTTGGCTCTGTGCAACAGGGAGCCACTAATCCATGAGGTTTCAGAAAGTGAAGTTGTTTTTTTTTTTTTTTTAATAAAGGCAGAATTTTCCAGAAACTTGCAGATAGTCACCAGTCAAGGGACAAAAACCTGAGGATGAGTGGGGACGCTGCCGTCACTGAACCGGTTTTAGTGGCGTTAGCAGTGTGTGCTTTATGGGGGGAAGGGGAGCATCTGCGAGCTTGGCTCTCATTCAAAGGGGAGAGGCCACCCTCGTGTAACAAGAAAAGCAGGGGCATGTGTTCTGGGCTTTCTTCTTCACTACTTAACACGGCATGGTTCGGTTCTGCACCTTCCTGTCCAAGAGCCAGGGGAAATATTGACATGTAAGTGCCCTGGTTTGGGGTCTCTACTTTTTTCTTTTTTGCAACCACCTCACCTCAAATGCCTATGGGGTTTCCTGGGTGCAGGCTGACTGGGGACTGTGGTGAATTGAAGAACAAGGGGGCAATGTAGTTATTTTGTGTAATATAAGTCCTCGTGATCGAGCATGCAGTTGCTTTAAGGACCACTGTGACTCCACATTCCTCCCCTCAAGCAGAGCTGATTTTTGTCACACGAGATTCTGGACTCTGGGCTGCCACATCTTCACAATTTTTATTCTGGTTTGTAATGTATATTTTCCTAATATTTAAACATAGGCTGCTGACTAGCCAATGAACCAAACAAACACTGGGAAGACCAGAGAAATTGCCTCTACGAGCCAATCAGGGCTAGTGGACACTAGTCTTGATGCCTGGTCTCCGGTTTTGGATTGCCCATGATTAGCTGTATGAGGTTCTCCCACCTCTTTCCGAGTAAGGATGTGAGTCACCTCCTGTGGTAGGGGGCTGTTGTAGGTGGTGGGGACACTGCAATTGGCATTCAAGTTTCTTTTGGCCAGGTCAGGCTTTGGCACCATGCAACTGAGTGATCATAAGCAAGTCCTTTCTGTACTCTGCACCTCACGTGACTGTCCTATCTGTGAAATGTGAATGAGTAGTGGCCTGGCCCCCTTGTTGGTGTTCTTGTTGGATTTAATACAGTGGATAGAACATGCAATACTTTAACACCACAGAGGAAAGCAACCTTGGGATGGTGGTCTGAGGCTGGGGTTGTGTCCTTTTGAATATACAACTAACCAGCTGTGAGATCTGGTCAGGTTGTGTGATCCTACTGGGATCTGGGTTTCTCATCTGTACAGAGCAGGTTTTCTTAGGGGTGACAGTAGAGTGAATAAGAGAAGGCAAACCTGAAATCAAGGTGACACACTATCAGTTATGTAATCCTTGCTCCTCAGTGTGGTCTGGCAGCATCAGCATCTCTTGGAACTTGTTAGAAATGCCGAGTTTCAGACCCCGCCTCAGACCTGCTGAATGAGAATCTATTCCGCAGGTGATTTGTTAGCATGTTAGAGTTTGAGAAGCTTTGACTTAACCTAGGGCTACTCAAAATGTGGTCTCGGATAAGCAATGTCATCATCTGGGGACTTGTTAGAAAAGTGGCTGTACCTCTCTGCTCTCCCCACCCCCACCAACCCATTGAATAAGCAATCTGGGCATGGGAATCAGGAATCTGTGGTTCAGGTTATCTTGATACACCACGGATTTAACCTATTTGAGGTTCAATTACCTCCTTATTTTCAGTGTAATTGCAATAATAATATCATTAGGATGTTTTAAGTATGAAAAATGTGATAAAGTAGAATAGTAGAGTGTAATACAGGTGGATGTGATATAGTAGAATATACTATACTATAATATAATATGTATATGGAGAGAGAAAATAGTCATATATAATGAGCAGAACTTGATAAATTGTGTGCAGCGAAGACGGAACAAGAATTTGGAAACAAGGTAATCCATAAGGTTCTGTATCAGTTCTGGTACTTTGGTTTCAGGCCAAAAAACCTAACCCTGACTAACTTAAGCAAAATGTAATTTATTGGAAGGGTATAGGGTAGGTCATAGAATTAAATTTATGAGAAAAAAAATGAGCCTCCAGTGCTTGGAAAAGGCAACAAAGAAGGAAGCTCCAGGGATCCAGGATGGTTACAGACAGCGCAGTCCCACCAGGATGAATCGCCTCTGGGTGCCCTTGGGCCATTCCTCTCAAGATCCAAATCCCTGGTAAAGAAACTGCCTGGCAGACTTGGGTTACCCTGAGGACAAGACACCTTAACTGCCAAGTATAGTGGATGTGGAGGAGTTTCTCAAAGGAATACATTGTTATCAAAAAATGTGGGCATGGGAATTGGGCCAGCAAATCAATAGACACCCACTCCATATATTTCTAGTTCCAGTACTCTGAGTCTATCTAGCATGATGCATGAACCTTGGACCTGGCACGGTGATAAGAAATCCTGGAACAGCAAGCGGCAAGACAGGTGCTAGCTTTCGTGAAATCTGGCTGCTCCCTTCCACAGTCCATTGTAGGACTTCTCTTTATAGCCAGACTTGAGTACCTTTGTCTTGATTGAAAGAGTTGTGGGTGACACCAGAAGTAACGTGTACCATCATGGACACGCTGTTGCTCCCATGCCTCCCTGCGCAGGGGAAAGCTGCGAATCCCCCTAGGCTTCTGTCCTCTCAGTAATGAAGCCATGAAGTATACAGCACAGGAGAGTGACACCTCGGACCGCTTTCTTTTCTCCCTAACCACTGTAGAAGTGATTATAAAACATGCTCGTGCCTGAGATGTGCCACATTGGCTCCATGCACTGTTTGTTTTTATGAATATTTTGTTGGTGTGGGACAACAAGCTCGGCATGGCTTCAGCTCCAGCTCTATTTTTTTTCCTTTTGATTCTACCAGTTAATTTCAAAAACGACCCTTCTGCATGTGGGGGTTTTCCCTGGGGTGCGTCTGTGCCATGGTAACAGTGTCTGGTGATGGTTTGTCTGTGCGGAGAAATTGGCCTGAAGTTCAGCTTATTTAATGTGCATGTGAGGGAAGAAGGGGTTTTCAGAGCCTTTTAAAATGATTGCGCTGATATCCTGAGCATAACACGGTGCCTTCCAACATTTGCTGATCAAAGCACAGAGACCTGGAGCCCGGGAGGTCCAGTGGTTACAGTACCTGCCCATCAGGGAGTCTTGTCCCAACATAACCCATTAATTCACTTTTCACATGCCCTGGGTAACTTGGGGTTTCTTTTATTACTCTTCATCATGGACACGTCAGTGTTTACACCTCAAAGTTATCTTTAAAATATTCACTAGACAAAGGCCGAGATAGCCAATACCGGTTCAAAAAATGAATTGGTTTTAGATCTGACATTGCATGGCCTTCCTGAGATCCCTGTTGCAGATGTGTTTACCTTGTAGGAGGAAGAGGGCTTGTCCAGAGTGCTGTTGAGAAGTGATACAGTGGAGTCTCCTCTGATGAAAGCATTTTCGTTTTCAAGTCCTTGTGGGCGTTAGAAATTGCATA
>VMDR010005800.1:0-49092 GCA_007922815.1 Macrotus californicus | reverse complement strand
TGGTGTTTCAGGGCTCTTAGGGTATAATCCCAGCAGTGGAATTGCTGGGTCAAAAGGCAATTCCATTTTTAGTTTTCTGAGGAAATTCCATACTGTTTTCCACAGTGGCTGCACCAGTCTACAATCCCACCAACAGTGCACTAGGGTTCCCTTTTCTCCACATCCTCTCCAACACTTGTTTGTTGATTTGTTTATGATGACCATTCTGACTGGTGTGAAGTGGTATCTCATGTTGGTTTTAATTTGCATCTCTCTGATGGCTAGTGATACTGAGCATCTTTTCATGTCTCTGTGCCCTCTGTATGTCCTCCTTGGAGAAGTGTCTGTTCAAGTCTTTTGCCCATTTTTTAATTGGGTTTTTGGTCTTCCTGGAGTGGAGTTGTGTGAGTTCTTTATATATTTTGGAGATCAAACCCTTGTCTGAGTCATCATTGGCAAATTTGTTTTCCGTGTTCATATATTTTCTTCTGTAGCTTTTGTGGCTTTGTTTTTTGTGAGTACAGTATGACCTATGTGTCCAACCTTTTTTTCCCTGGCCACCCAGTTGTCCCAACTTAACTTTGTAAATATATTCTTACCTTACTGGTTCGAGAAGCCACCTTTATCATATAACAAGTTGCCATGTGCATTTGAGTATTTCTGCACTTTCTATTCTGTTCTATTTGTCTGTCTATTCATATGCTAGTATTATACTGTTTTAGTTATTGGAGTATTAGGGAATGCTTTAATGTCTGTCAGGACTAGGCATTCCCCAAATGGGATAGTAAGTCATCTACTCCAACTCATGCTCTATGAAAATGGCAGAAAATTGGAGTTTATGATCCGGCCTCCTTAGGTTAGAGATAGACCTGGTGATTTAGGATCAACAAGGAATGGGAGCGAAAACGTGAGAGTGAGCATGGGTCCTGAGGAAAGTAACAGCAGTAGCACACACTCCAGGAAGTAATAACACCAAACCCTGAAACCTGGGGGAGATCCAAATCTGGGAGGTAGGGGGAGGAAGAGGAGCCAGCAAAGGAAAAAGGACATGGTTGTGGTGGGTGAAGTTTGCTTTTCCTCGGGAACTAGCCAGCCCTGGTTCTGTTTGGCAAAGTCAGGGAGGCCGACGGTAGAGAAGGCTGTGATATTTGCTGTGTGCCTGCCATGGGAATCCACAGAGACAGGAGGTGGAAGGTGTGAAGTGTGTCGAGGAGGCCGTGCGTCATTCTGCTCCAGGCAGTTCGCAGGCCTGGACAGGCTGTAACCATGAACTTCGAGGCTGCCTGTGCACTGGCTTGTGTCTGTGAAGATGTGAGAATGAACCTCGCCATGAGTTTCCCAGGAGATGGATGAATACGTGTTATTTTCAGCCCTCTTTCCAGAAGACAGTACTACATCTACATAATGAGGCAGGAGGAGGGGGGAACAAGACTGGGAAAAAAATCTGGGAGAGGTGACTTCTAACATGAATTGTTGTGGGAAAGACATCTGAAGTCTTTAGCGGGGCAAATCATAATACTTCTTTCCCCTTGAAATGCACATATCTGCTGGACTCTGTGGGCACCTTCATAAAAGCCCGGAGAACGACAAGGTGGCCAGGGCACGGGGGAAAGGCCTGAGTTCCGGAGTGGGGGTGAGGCCGCACCCCGATGGCTGTGTTGTGACCCTATTCCCCGGCAGACGCCCTTAATAATATTGGCACAGCCCATGACCTCCTCATCCCCAATTTCCCCCCTACACCCTGCAGCGAGCACCCCGCACTTACCTCACAGGGATGTGGAGAAAGTTAACTAGTCTCAGATGGGAACGTTCTTTGAAGGTGAGTCCTGTGTGGTTGTAAGCATGATAATTTGAGGCTGCACAGCCATGAGTGTGGTGGCCGCCTGCTGCCCAACTCCAGGCACCAAGGGTAAATAGAGATTGTCCCAACTCAGGGTCAGGGAGTGGCCCCGGCACACTGAGTGAGTGGGTGAAGTCGACCCTATGTGAGCGTCTGTTCAATGATCACTTGCCGTGCGTCTATGCCATGCGAACGGTGTTGGGGGTTAAGGAGGGGTGCTGTGCCCTCACGAGCAGGCCCTCCTGGCTGCTGAAGTGGAAGGTGACAGCCCAGAATCATGACTCTGTGGCTGGAAGTCATCTTTGACGTCGGAGATGTAAGTCGGGTGTCAGTGGCGTCAAACTCCACATCCTGGCTTACCCTGCGAGGTAAGTAGGGTCGTGGGCGCTGCCTCGGTCCCTTCCTTTCCAGAAGCCACGCTTACCAACTCCCTAAGCCAGTCTCCTCTCTCTTAGGTGCTTTCAGTGAGAGTTTATGTCCATTAACAAAAAGTAATAGAAAGGAGAAGAATCCGTTTTTTAACCTCTTTGACTTCTGTTGCCTGCCATAGTTTTAAAAAGTACGTTCAAGGTGTGCTTCACTTTAAGCACAAGGTAAAAGGGACTATTTTAGGCATTATCACAGAACACTTTCTCTGCCAATAAGGAATTTTATGGTCTGGAAATTGGTACAGAATATGGATGAGATCTCAATGTACATTTCAAGCTGAACTTTCCATCCCCCGCTTTCAGGTGTCCTTGAGTGAGAGTAGCAAAGAACTGGAAGGGGAAGAGGAGGAAAGAAAATTGATTAAGAAAGATGGGTCCGAGCAACCTTAGAAGGTGAAGTAAAGGGCTTCCCTGGGCAAATGAGGCTGTTAAGAACATTGTCCCAATAGGAGGGTTTGGGACTGGCGAAGGTGAGAGCTGACCGGGGAAGCAGAGGGCAGTTCAGAAGTGTTTCACGAAATATGAGACTTCAGGAAGGAGGTTAGAGGGCAGAGCCCCACTGCGTGAATATGGGGTTCCATGTTAATGACATTTCATAGTGATGAAGAGTAGCGCGGATTCATTTTCAGTGAATTTGCTGGGATGAGGTAAACTCACATCTCTGGCGGATGTTTCTAGGCACGTATGGCCGTGAGGGGTAGGGCCCTGACGGTGCCACAGCTCGGGGCGAGGGGGGGGGTGGTGTCTTCAGGGCTGTGCTCGCAGCGGTGCTGTCCTTCTGTTCTCAGCTCTTCCCTTAAACAAAGTTCAAGAATCTTGTCTGTCTGTCTGTCCCTCTCTCTCTCTGCTCCACCCCCCTACTCGTTTAATGATGTTCTTCAGCGATAGAAGCCGAAAAAGCTGAATTTTGGTGGGCTTGCGATATTTTCCTTCGCTTATAAAATATTCTCTTGCTCAATTTATCTTCTGGTTCTACGGTCACATTCTTACCCTTGCTGGTTTGAGGTGTCAGTCCAGTTGCTGGTTTCCACAAACCTAGAAGTGACACTTGTCCTTACACCTTCCTGGCAAAGAGGAACTGACTGGCTTCTTCAGGAGGGCTGGCCCTGTAGCCGGGAGTAGCCTGCTGTGAGCACAAAGCTGAGTCTTCAGTCCAGAACGGCTCTTCCTGGTGGATCTTTTTCACTGGACTCAAGGCTCAGTCAGGGTCCTGGCAGGAACCAGATGGCATATTTAGACAGGTGTTAATTGAGAGAATTAGTAAAGGGCTGTCTACAATGGTGTGGGTTAGATTCGGGGAAACCGATAAGGCTCCAGAGTTAGCAACAGAAGAAAGAGCCATTTCTAGCCTGTAGGCCAGGGGTGTCAAACTCATTTTCACAGGGGCCACATCAGCTTCACGGTTGCCTTCAAAGGGCTGAATGTAATTTTAGAACTGCATAAATGTAACTGCTCCTTAACTGGGGGCAAGGAGCTCAGTGCTGCCGCCAGGTAGAAACAAGGTGCCGGGCTGGATAAAACAAGGTGGAGGGCCGGATTCGGCTCACAGGCCTTGTGTTTGCCACCTGTGTTATAGCCCTAAAGGTCAAGGGGAGAAAATAGTCACCAGAACACAGGAGATGAGCCTGTGGAGCTGAGGGAAGGGATGGCAAGGAGTGCGTCAGAGGGGCAAATACCCCATGCACTCTCTTCCCACCCTCTTGTCTGCCAGCTCCTGCCATTGGCCAAACCAAACCAGAAGCCAGCGGCCTCCCAGGCCTAGAGCAGAGAGGAGAGGAGTGCAGGGTGAATCTTGAGGGGTGAAACGTGAAGGCCTCGGGCGGCTCACTTCCCGTCCGCCTGACCAGGAGAGTTTGGGAAGGTCGTGCATGTGGTTGCAGCATATTGAAGGCCCAGCCTAGTGTGTGTTGAACGACACAGGAAAGTGTTAGGGCATCGTTGGGCAGAGCCTAAGTTGCTGAAAACTGAGTTTTCACCATCTCTGTATAGTTAACCTAGCATCTCAACGAACGATCAAAATGGAAATGGAAATTCTGTTGGTAGGAAAGGTGGAAAAACTTTTGCCTAAATTTATCTTGTATTGGTAATACCTGCAAATGTGGGAGGCCTTTAAAGATATTAAGCGTGGCCCTGGCAGGTGGTTCAGTTGGTTAGAATGTAGTCCTAATACACCGAGGTTGTGGGTTCGATCTCAGTTCAGGGCACATATAAGAAGCAACCAATGAATGCATAAATAAATGGAACAGCAAGTCGAAATCTCTCTCTCTCCCTCCCTCTGTCTCTCTAAAATCAATCAAAATATTTTTTTAATTACTTTATTGTTGTTCAATTACAGTTGTCTGCATTTTCCCCCCTCTACTCCCCCCTCCCACCCTAGCCAATCCCACCTCCCTCCCTTCCTTGCTCCCACCCTCCCCCTTGGTTATGTCCATGTGTCCAATCAAAATATTTTTAAAAATTAAAAGGAAAAAGCCCTGGCTCATGTGGCTCAGTGGATTGAGTGCAGGCCTGTGAACCAAAGGGTCACCCATTTGATTCCCAGTCAGGGCACATGCCTGGGTTGTGGGCCAGGTCCCCAGTGGGGGACATGCAAGAGGCAACCACACACTGATGTTTCTCTCCCTCTCTTTCTCCTTCCCTTCCCCTCTCTCTAAAAATAAATAAATAAAATCTTTAAAAAAAAGTTTAAAACAAAAGACTTCCAGATCACCTCCAAACAAGGAGTGGAACTTTCTGTGCCCAACCCAGTGCTGAGCAAAGAAGGGCAGTCTTATGTCCCCAAACAAACCCTAAGTTTTTTTCAGGGTAGAAACTCACCTGTGGGCTGGAGTGGACATGGAAAGGTTTAATGAATGAGAAATATTAGAATTGGGCCTTCAAAGGAGAGTGGGAAGTACGAGGTAATGACTCATGTGGGAGCCCAGAGCCTGGTGCTTTTTAAAGCCAACTTTATAAGAACAGCTGTGTAATATTTATGACTATAGACAAAGAATATAGATTTATCAGGATGCAGATAAAAGAGAATGCTTTAATGAGGCCTGAATATTGTTCTCGCGTATATTCTAGAGTAGTTTCCCTAAAATTGGTCTTCAGAGGAATTTTATATCCTTCTCTCATGTATGCTCAGATAATCATAAAATTTGAGAGCTGAAAATATGTTTTCAGTCTTAAATCTAGGGAAACTGAGTCTCAGAGTAATAGAGGGATTGGCTAGAGGCAGGAGATCTAATAAGTGACAGAGTCAGAATTCACGCCTAGGCTCGGGCGTCTGCAAAGCCACTCTTGCCCTGTGGTTCCAGTCAGCATTCACACTTGACTTTAACTCTGTGGGATTGTGAACCATTGCTTAAATGCTGTTTTTCATGCTGCAATTAAAACAGAATTTTTTGCTTTCATCTAGGAATATGAAATTATGCACATATATCTCTCTGTGTATGTACATTTCCTTGTCCTCCGAGTGGTAATAGTGACAATTTAGACAGCAAGTGACACGCTATAACTTTGTTATTGCAGAATGCAGAATTTTTTTTGTTAGGGTGGCTTTAATAAGCTTGTCAGATTCCAGAGAGTTCTTTGAATAATCTGTTCTGGATGTCGTGACTGTGCAAAAGTCAGCATGCTACTCTTTTGCCATAGCATGCAGTTTATGGTTGGTTTTTAAGTGCCCTCCTCTTTCAGAATGATATCCATGAACTTATTCTTTATTGTGTAATACAATGGTCAGTGATATAAAACCCTAGGACAGGAGAAAGAAGACAGGATAAATGCATGGTAACAATTCTGCGTTTTAAGCTCTCCCAGTTCAAAGAAACCCAAGCAGGTGCTAAAAGCAGCTGACATGAGTGATAATACAGTGTCATAACCAGAGTTCTAGGTACAATTTCCAACCTGGCACGTAGTGTGTAAGCAGTTCATTCAATAAGATAAATGTGTGTGTATACGCAGATACACATACATATACATACATATATATATCCCCATATACATATAAACACACATATCCAAGTGAACATATCACTTAAGATTTCTGCATTGGTATAGACATTCTGTCATATTAGAATATATACAGAGAGCCCTGGCTGGTGTGGCTCAGTGGATGGAGTGCCAGCCTGTGAACCAAAGGTTGCTGATTCAATTCTCAGTCAGGGCACATGCCTGGGTTGCAGGCCAGGTCCCTGGTTGAGGGTGTGGGAGAGGCAACTGATCGATGGATGTTTCTCTGCTTCTCTTTCTCCCCCTCTCTCTGAACATAAATAAAATCTTAAAAAAGTATATGCAGAGTGAAATACATCTGTATACCCACTTTGTTTTTAGGCTCATTTTTCTATGTTTGTCGAGATGAAATGAACTGAAAAGAGCTAGCCATTGCCTACACACCTAGTGACCCTGAAAGCTAAACTTTCTCATCTGCATTCTGTGTGCCGCATCCTGGGGAATACCTGCTGGGGTGATACCCTCCTCCACTCAACAAATATTCGAAATAATGGGTTCTTAGCCAGCTGTCGGACATTCCAGCCTAGATTTCTATTATAAGACTTTTGATTGGTAATGAAAAGAAGTGAGTTCAGCAAAGCAGGCAAGGATGTGGGACGTAGAAGCACCGTCTTCCGTGCCCAGCCTCTGTTGCTCTGGGTTCACGTCCGCGCGGCACCAAACACCTGTGTGCCGGCTGCTCTCCTGCGGAGCTGCTGTGCATCCATTACACCTTCCTGTCAGATTTGCAGACATGCCTCTCTGTGGAGAAGAAAATAACCGCTCCCATTTGCCTGCCTGACAGTGGCATTACCTCCATGAAATTACTCTTTACTATTATGTTGTTTGCTTTTTTTAAGAAGTGACCAAATGAAGGAGGCATCTGGAGCTCTTCAAAGCCGATTCCAGATGTTGTCCATGTGCTCTTTGGTGCTCTCTGGATGACAACACACAGGGCCCATTGATTTGAGAATTAAGTGACAGAAGAGTCTCCTTGTTAAATAATGACAGTGTGTGTCCCATGTGTGTCTCCCTTGGCTGCTAGGAAGTGCGGAGTGGAGGGTCGCACAGAGCAGAGGAACACCATTCATAGAAGGGGCTGGAAACCTACTCTCATCCAGTGTGGTTTTTACCTCCTGTTTTGAGAGCCGTAATGCATAAGTGCCTTGGCATAAGCCTAAAAATCATTTTTGGAGCAAACTGGGTGAAAATTATTCCACCTCTCTGAAGGATGCTCTCAAATTTCACCCATAATATATTTTTATTAGGTTCCTACCATTTATCCCAGTAGTTCAATAAAATCTCACAAGCTCCTCTTTTAAAGAGGAGTCCAGTTGTTTGTTGTTTTTTTAAAGAGTCCGGTTTCCAATTCCTAAACATCTAAGCTTTCTATTCTTGTTAATATTGAGTTCTTACCATGTTAAGTCCTCTGGTGTTATGGAAGCCTTTTCAAAAAAGATGTACAATCATATCTTTGACAAAAATACAGCTGGAAAGGTATTACTTTGGAAGTATCTTTTAGCTTTTTCTTAAATTTGAATTGAACCCAAGGAGGAACACATCAAGGCACATCATAATTAAGTTACCCAAGATTAAAGATAAGGAGAGAATCTTAAAAGCAGCAAGAGGAAAGGAAAGAGTTACCTACAAAGGAGTGCCCATAAGACTATCAGCTGGTTTCTCAAAACAAACCTTGCAGGCAAGAAGGGGCTGGAAAGAAGTATTCCAAGTCATGAAAGGCAAGGACCTACATCCAAGATTACTCTATCCAGCAAAGCTATCATTTAAGAATGGAAGGGTAGATAAAGTGCTTCCCAGATAAGGTCAAGTTCAAGGAGTTCATCATCACCAAGCCCTTATTATATGAAATGTTAAAGGGACTCATCTAAGAAATAGAAGAAGATCAAAAACTATGAACAGTGACAACAAACTCATAACTATCAACAACTGAACCTGAAAAACAAAAACAAAAACTAAACAAACAACTAGAACAGGAACAGAACCAGAGAAATGGAGATCACATGGAGGGTTATCAGTGGTGAGAGGGAAGGGAAGAAAGGAGGGGGAAGGAACAGGGAATAAGAAGCACACTTGGTAGGTATAAAATAGATGGGGAGAGGTTAACAATAGTATAGGAAACAGAGAAGCCAAAGAACTTATATGTACAACCCATGAACATGAACTAAGGGGGGATAATGCTGGAGGGCTGGAGAGTGCAGGGGAGAGGGGGGAAGAAGGGGAGAAAAAAAAAACTGGGGAAACTGTAATAGCATAATCAATAAAATATACTTAAAAATTTGAATCACATTTAAAAATATGTCTTTAAAATTGATTAGACTATTCTTCACACATATTATACACTTCTGGTCCTTGTAATAATTTATGATTAGATTTCAAATCAATCTATGTAATGGAATTATTTTAATATTAGCACTGTTTTAGACATTATCTTTTATCAGGTTGCACATAGGAAAAATATCTGTCTTTAGAACTGCAAAATGCACAGCTGAATGTTTAGAAGTTAGATATTATTTCTGTGATGTTTTGATCCTATGGTTGGTAAAACTTTTAAAATTTGTGTTCTTTAAAATGATATAGCAAGAATCTGAAATATTATGGGAATACTCGATTACATTTATGACTTTTCATGGCATAACTGGAATACTTAGTTATTTTCCTTTCATAAAAGTCATAGAATATTACAAGTGAAAGGAACCCTGGCAGTCACCCATTCCCACTTCCCATTTGGTTGCAAGAGAGAGACTATCTGAGTCCTCTTATGACCTGAGTGCATAGAATTCAACACTGTCTCGCAGGTTTTGTCCAGCTAGTACGGAATGGAGTTGGACAGTTATACACACACCTTGATCTGATCCTTATTCTCCTGCTAAGGATGTCTGAAGAAGCAGGGAGGGAGAGAAGGACAGGGGGAGCAGGCACTTAACATTTCTCAAATGCCACCTAAGTAAAACGTGCTTTACCTGCGTGGTGGCACGCAATCCATGCAGCAACTTAGAGAATTTACTTGCATGGCTCTACGTCTCTTTTCCTAGTGGCAGATTGGGACAATACTTCTTAACTTTGTTATCACCTGATTAGTAAATGGAGAGCCAGAATTTTATTCTGGGCCTGTCGTTTTTCCTCCCCTCGAAGATGATTGTATTAACTCTTGGCTGCCCCGCGTCCCCAGTGGCTCACACTGACTTTGTGGCTCCGATAATGGATGAGAGCCTAGGGACTGGGTTTCTGTACGCGCTGTTGTGTGCAAAGTGCTTAGCCTGGTACTTGATATAAATGCATGGCCCACAATCACGCTGCTCGCAAGGTTTGGATGAGCTCTAAGGAGGGGCCGTATCATGATTCTATTCTCCCTTTTGACGTTCGTTATGCAAATACATGCTCCTCTGGAGAGTTTTGTATTTTCACATGAAAATGATGAATTGAGCATAAGCCACATTTTTCTTGTATTTTTTTCTTCAGGCACAGAAATGCTAGATTAAATATTTTTTTTAAATTAAAGAAATTCATATTTAAATGTAGGGGGTGCAAGTATTCTTCAGGTACCCGACAGAGAGCGAGAACCCATCAGAAAGTCGAAGCTGAAGCCTTAGGAGCTCGGCTCTCACTGCCCAGGCAAGGCTAGCAACTGAGACCTCAGCTCCCTGCAAGCGAGGGAGCTGGGACAGTCTCAACAGCAGTCTCGTCAACACACTTCCTAAATTTATGGGGACCAGAGTATCTCCATTGGCCAAGCTCTCCTAACAGACAGAAACAAGTAGACGCATCCTGGTGGTGGATGGTAAAGTTTTCTGGTAAATTTCTCCTGTTGAAAGGAGTGTTTCCATCTGTTCCACTCTTTCTGAGTGAAATTCCAGTACTCATTTTAAATGTCCTCTTTGCCTTCTATTCTCTTTACAAGGAAAGCCAGGCCTATTAAAGTTTGTCATCAAAGTGTCTTCCTGCGGGACAAGTGATGCTTGCAGGAAGGGGTGAATGTGAGTGTTGATAGGCATGTTGAATTTAGTAGAGCTGCTTCCTTTAAATTACCTATTTCATTTCTTTTATTGGCTGTTGAAGTTGGCCTTGTGCCTGCTGACTCATTTTTAGCAATGTGCGAGATACGCTGCTATTTACTACCTCTATTTGATCTCTTTCAACTCCCCTGAGTCTATAATTTCCTTGTCATCTTGGACACCTTGCCAGCTCCTTACTGCCCATAACCTTTCTACCTAATACTTGGTAAGAAAGGTACTCTCTATAGGTTGTAGCTAATGATTTTGATTCTTCCCCAAAAGTTATTTATTGAGTATTAGTTTCTGTGTATGTATAATGATAATGGTGATTAATAAAAGTCAAACTTATTAAACAAACAAAAAATGATGTAGGTCATTTTCCTGCCCTCAAAGAATCTGTGATATCAAGGATGCACCGTTTCCCAAGACCCTGCCAACCTTCCATATTTTCCATGGGAGTATAAGATGCCACGTAGAAGATGAAGTGATTACCAGGGCTCCGACCTGCGAAGTAATGTTTCTTGGCTAGCTGCCAGAGAGGCCCTTCACTCCAGGCAGCAGTGGGCCAAAGTCTCAGGCAGGGTTTCCTAAATTTACACATCTGGCCCCCCTAGTGTATCCCTACCCATGTGCCTTACAGAAGTCCCTTCTCTCTGTCGGCCAAAAGGCACACTGCATTCCGAAACAAGAATTAATATACTTTCCAAAGAGAGGACTCGTAAAATAAATGAAAGCCCAGGCCGACTACCTGGGAAAGGTGGACAACAGGAATGAGCCCTGTCTGGGGAGCAATGACTTGAGTTTGAGGAGCGTGGACCAGGTACCTCATGTATGTGTCTCGTAGAACTTTCCTAGTGTCAAAATATGAAAACTTCTGAGTCAGGGGAAGCTGAATCACAGTGGCCGTATTCTGAATCAGCAAGCAGCTGTTCTTAAGCATTATGTGGGTTTCAGATTCCTTTGAGATACTTAGCCTGGAAGGAAAATATGTATAGACACAAAATTCTGCAAATAACCCTAAGGAGCTCATAGGTCACCCCTCTCCTATATGAAGATCTCTGCTTTCTATGATGGTCCAGGGAAAAGGCCAGAATGCTTTAGCTTAATTTGTGTTAAAGATTTTTTTTTTCCTTCTGGAGCAGAATACCAGTGCTATGGTAACCTTGTTCTGCAGCAAAGACCGCAGTGAAAGCCTACTCAGCAGTCTCGGCAGATCATTTTTAATTCGGTCTTCGTGAACTGATTCTAAATGTAAAACGGCGCTTGATCACCATAGTCAGTCATGTGCTTTTTCATGATTGCCGTGTCTTGTGGCCGTGGAAGTAGAGTAGTCCTGTTCATGCAAGTTACACACTGAAGAAGGGCTAGAGGTAGAGCTAGGGTTGGGGGGAACGGGATGGCAACAGACTGTAGAGCATGCTCTGGAAAGTGAGGCGTTTTTATTTAGTTCCTTCCTTATTTGACAGGTAAAACCTTTGCAGTTTTAGAGAATTTTGACAGAATAAGGCTGTGCTTCTTTCATTGAAAATGGAAATGAAGATCCCTCCAGTCTGTACAGTCCTTTGGTTTACTGTTCCTGCATTTTCAGGGGTAGCAGGCTGGAACAGACTATGTGGAAATGTTTTGAGGGGCTGCTCTGTTCCGTGCCGTGTGCTAGGACCTTGTGCACATGTGGCTTCCAAACCTCGCTTTCCTCGGTTGTGCAGTGTTATGATGATCCATTCCCTCCGGTTCTGAGGAATGGAGAAACTCAAGAACAACCCCAACCCTTGGCTTTGTTGTTCATCCTGTTGTTTTTAAGTTGTCTATCATCCGTTCTTGTTTTTGTGCAGAGCACGGTTGTGGTTTATCTGAATGTGCATTCCTCTGTGGTCGCCATCGTTTGCTTTCCTGTATTCCAGGAACTAGAAATAGGGGAGGCGTTTGGTGCCAATTACTCTACGGAGACAAAGCATTCTTAGTATTTTTCAAAACTAGGTAATCTAAAGTCAGACAATTTCTTACTTTGCTAGGTTGCAAATCCTTGCCATGGCCTTAAGTGCCTGTGTGGGCCTGGCCCAGCACGCTCGGACTTTGTTTGTCCCCATTGTCCCTGTGTCCGCTCCACTCACACTGGCTGCTTTCTGAATTCCCATTAAGAAGGCACTTTTCTGCACCTTAGGACCTTGGTGTCCTTGCCCTTGATTCTTTCTTTGGACAGTTCCTTCTCATCAATTAATTTACCTGTTCCAAAGTCACCTAGCAGAGGCAAACTGAGCTTACTCTACATGTAAAATAGCTCCTTCTAGTCACTAACACATCTCCTTATTGTGTTTCTGCTGTAGAATGTATGACTGTCTGAAATTATATTTCCCATGTATTTCCTGTGTTCTCCCCATAAAATGCAAACTGCATGGGAGCAAAGACTTGTTGGGGACCCAGGCATAGAAATGTCTGTTATCTATGAGGTGTCAATGATGGCGTGCTGGATGAATGGGCTTTGGTCTCACACTGAGATTACATGAGGAAAACCAGGGGTTCTGATGTGTGAACTAATAGCTAATTAGTTCAGGTGCTTTACATGTATTAACTAATTTAAGTCCTACAACCCTATGAGGCAGATATTATTATCACATCCATTCAATAGATGCAGAAATTGTGGTGCAGGGAGATTAAGGAATTTTCACGAGGGCACATAGAGAGTAGGCTCGGAAGCAGGTCTTTGAGCCCGTGCTCTTTGCTACCTGATAGAAAGTGCTCGGTAAAAAGAGGTATCCATTGCTTGGCCGCGGATTCACAAGGAACACAGGATAGGACAGCTCAGGGAAATGAACAGGAGAAGCCACAGCTGTGTCAGGATAACTGCTTGTCTGTAAGATACGAAGCAGTTTTCTAAATGTCTATTTCTTCGGAAAGAGCATAACAACAGGATTTAGAAATCTGACAACTGAAAGGTTGATTTTAGTTTCTAAAGTGAGCTAGGGTAGAATTATGTATATATTTATCTGTCACTAGATCCGACTCTGTACTGAGCTGAAAGTCTGAAGGTTAGCACTACTGTTCTGTGAAACTTGCCTGGTTTCTGCCCTGAGTACGTCCTTAGTGACTTGGAGTGAGTGAGATGACGATGTGGCTGCGTTTTGTTGGGTGATCACTTCCATGTCCGTGAGTATGCATTTTTAGCCACACATGCAAAGCCGATATACTCACAACTGAAGAGGGGGAAGAAAACTCTAGAACCCATGCATTATGCTGTTTTCAAACAAAATACCCATGTGAAGGGTTATGCTCGTATGTGTGGAGATCATGGTTTTTCTTTGAAAAACTCCCTGAACCCACTGAAACCAGCTGATTCAGCAGGAAGAAAATGAGTTCAGCCAATATTCTTTTTTAAAAGATTTTATTTATTTATTTTTAGAGAGGAGAAGACAGGAAGAGAGGGAGCGAAGCATCAGTGTGTGGTTGCCTCTCTCATGCCCTCTACTGGGGACCTGGCCTGCAACCCAGGCATGTGCTCTGACTGGGAGTCAAACTGGCAGCCCTTTAATTCACAGGCCAGCACTCAATCCACTGAGCCACACCAGCCAGGGTGCGTTCAGCCAATATTATTCAGCTCTAAGATTCCGGCATTTTCACAGAACTGGTGTTACAAGTGCTCTTGCATGCACGATCCTCTGTGATCCTACGCAAGCCTGAGTTGGATGTTCATGATCCCCCAAGCATGTGGGCAGGACAGGGCAGGGCAGGGCAAGGCAGGGCAGGGCGATGTTATTAGGCCACTTTACAGATGAGGAAATTGAGGCTAATAGACTTAAAGAGCTTGCCCGAGGTCAGGTGGCTAATAAATGGCAGAGCCAGCACCTGAACCAAAGACTTTGGATTCCAAGTTACATATGTTTCCTGCTGCTCCCACCTCCCCGTTGTCAAAGAGAACCTGTCAGTGGTGCTATTCTAGGTTCTGAGCATCAGGTCTGAGATTGCTTTACTGTCAGGTGTGCTTCTAGAGGGGCAGCTTAAGAAATAATATACTTTACTCAGGGCTTTGAGAGGGTCTTTATTTCTCAAACTCATTGTCCTTTATCCACTGTCCTTCCTATTCCCGCTCCAACTTTTATTGCTTCCTCCAGGTTTTGAAAGAGTTGCAGAATTTATCGAACATCAGTGTCTATTCAAGGAATGGAACTGACATGTAGGTGGTTCAGTTACTTCAGCTGAATAAGCCTCCAAACCACGGTTGTTAAGAGTTGAGGTGATTCAGCAGGAAGTGGCTAGTCTGGGGCCTGTGACGGGCTGGGGTGCAGCCACGCCGGTGCTGGCGCTTGTGCTCCTGGAGCCCGAGAGGCCACTGGGTGTTGTGCTAAAACTCAGCTGGCTAGTGCAGAGGCCTGACCCGTAGAAGGCAGTAATTGCTTAACCTCCATCTGATCAGAAAGAATGCAGTTTGCCCTACAGAACAAGTAGGTGGTTGAATATATTTGAATAATCAAGCTTTCAAAAGAGAAGCAAAACATACGCCTTCCGACATGTAAAATGCAAATAAACTCAACTGGTCTCTCTTTTCATCATAGATATAGGACGTTCGGACTTTCCCATCCCGGGTCAGAATGCTGCCCCTCGGCCATGCTCTGGCTGTAGTAGTTGTCCAGATCTTTATCTTCTCGGAAAACCGAGCATTGGCCAAGAACATCAACTTCTATAACGTGAGGCCTCCTCTTGACCGTAAGTAGTGGGTACCATCGTGGTGGCTCGTGACTGTGGGGTCGGAGGGAGCATTTGAAGTCCCTGTTTCTGCTGTAGTAACTTTGCCTTTTCTAGAACATTTGGTTCATACCTAGAATAAGATAGAAAATCTTCACTGCTTCTGAAATTCTCTCCATTTCTTTAAAATAATTTGGTTTCCTGCTGAAGTCTCAAAAGGGTTCTTGTTTAAAACAGTCTTTTGAACACTGCCCCTAAGAATGGCTTAGCAGAGGAAATTCACTGTTCTTTACTTATTCCCTCATTGAAGGAGGATATTGACTGTAGGAAGTTTCTGCATCAATGGTATATTCTTTCAATGGCCATTAACAATTTTGAAAACAGACTAGTATGTATAAAATTTGGAAGGAAATACACCTGGATTTTCATTAATATTGTGCACAGTTAGGAAAAGCTGTAAAATTCAACTTCCCCACTAGTAATGTAAAAATAACTAGTGTGTATTATCTATAGGATAATGTATTTATATGTTTCATATACATATATGTGTATATATGTGCTTGTATATGTATGTCATCTCCCTTGCTTTCTCTCTCTGCAGATTAGTAAAATTCGAGGTTGGTGTAGGTAAAGGTTATTTGGGAGACGTGTGCACGCCTGTGGTTCCCGCCCCAGGAAGAGTATCAGAGTTACGATAAATGCCTTTAAAACTACGCATTCCTGGGTCCCTTCCCCAGAGATTCAGTAGTAAAGAGGGTGGGATAGAAATTACGCTTTTCTGCCCCACTTTCTTTTAATAAAGTTCTTCTGATACTATTGGGGCACAGTCAGTTTGGGGAACCACAGTCTTTATACTGTTCTGTTACATGAAGTCCATGTCATTATCGTTCTTCATTTTGTGCTTTTTAGGACATTCAGTGAGTGTATTTGCGCGCGCACTTGTGCGTATCCACATCTCTGTCACATGCACAGGTAGACACATGTGAACTATCATGTACACCTTGAACTACCATGTATTATACACTTCTAAATTGGTAATGATTGTGTACTAATAGTAAAACAGACATAGTTTTCCTAAAACATCAATTATTGACAAATTTCAAACCTTTTAAGACTGATACAATTGTATGATGAGAAAAAACATTTTAAAAAAGAGAGGATTTATTTTTATTTAAAATACATTTTTTAAATAAAAGAGCAAATGCAGATGAAACACTCCTGGATACAGAGAGTGGCCTAGTGGTTGTCAAAGGGGAGGGGCCTTGGGGACCGGGTACAAGGGGGAGGGGTCAGGAAGTGCAGACTGGTGGCTACAGAGTAGTCATGGGGTGGAAAGTGCAGCCCAGGGAACATAGTCAATAACCCTGCAATAACTGTGTACGGCACCAGGAGGGTACTGGCAACGTTGGGGGTCACTTTGTAAAGTCCATGATTGTCTAGCCGCTGCGCTGCGCGCCTGCAACCAATGAGAAATAATATTGGGAGTAAACTAACTGAGAAACAAAAAATACATATTTTTAAGAAGTACACATTGCCAGTTAGAAATAAAAATTGTCACAGGGATGTAAAATACAGCACAGGGAATATAGTCGATAATATTCCAATAACTATATATGATGTCAGATGGGTACTAGGCTTATCAGGGTGATCACTTCATAAGTTATAGAGATGTCTCATCACTATGTTGTACATCTGAAACTAATATAATATTGTATGGCAACAATAACTCTAAATAATTTTTAAATAATCTTTAAAAAGAAAAGCGGTGATGTTTGCTCACTATAGAAAATTCCAAAGAGACAGGAAGTGCATAGAAGAAAATAAAATTTATTCATAATCCCAAGGTTCAGCCTGAGCTCCTCTTTACATCTGGAAGTATTCCCTTCCACCGCTTTCTTCTGTGTATGTGTACAGAAGCGTGCGATGCGCTGAGTTCACACCGGTTTAATTTTGTAGCGGTTCTTCTGTCCTTTACACTATACTGTAAGTGATTTTCCATGTCTTTGAAAGTATTTTAGTGCCTTTTACATTAAAATTTTTAAAAGTCATATGGCTGGTCTATAGTTTATTCAGCCAGTTTCCTGACTATTAGCCACATCTGTACACGTGCGCACACATAGGCACACAGTCACAGGCAGCTAAATGTTAACGCTTCATTCAGAACTTTGTGAGTGTGTTTTCTTTTTATTTGGGTAATGACCTTGCTAAGTCAAAAAGTTGTACCAATTTATACTCTATTTACCCACCAGCATGAAGTATTAGTATTTTTAGATAAAAATTATTTTTCAATTACAGTGAACATACAATATTATTATTGGTTCCAGGTGTCCAACACAGTGACTAGACATTAAGTTATGAAGTGATCCCCCCAGTAAGTCTAGTCCCCCCTGATGTCATACAGAGTTATTACAATATTACCGACTATATTCTGTATGCTCTACTTTATATCCCTGTGACCTTTTATAATGGGCAACTTGTACTTCTTAACACTTTCACTATTTTAACCTCAGTATTAGTATTTTAAAAACTCTACTGATTTAATAGGTGAAAATGGATTTCATTAGGTTTTTTTTTACCCACCTAATTAACTTTTATGCCTAGACAAAACTGAAATGTATTTGTAATACTTAATTTCATATTCTCTGAACTTTAACTTTTGGTACTTTGCTCTTGTTTTAAGCATCGGTGTTTGCCACCCCTGTATCCACAATGCCCACTGCTTTCTAAGTATCGTCCCAACTTGTGGTCGATCAGGTTCCTGGGATGGACTGGGGTTCTCTTTGTTCTTTGTCTGTTTTATTTTTTAAAAAATGGAAGAACTGAAAGTTTTACACGGGGCTTTATACACTAGCCCATAGAAAAATGTCAAACTTATTGTATTTTTTTGTTTTTTGCTCATTAAAATGACAAGATAAAAGGTAGGAAAAAAAGCATTAAGATGAAAAATGAAGAAAGAAAGAACAGTCTAGTTGCTCTCAAACCAGATGGCTAGCAGCTCCTAATTCCTTGCTGGCCTGAGTGTAAGGACCCGAGAAGTGCTCTCATCCTTGTGCAGAATGTCACATTCCAAGTGGAGGTCTGTTGTGGTGATTGACATACACTGAGTGAGACTGTTTGATGGAGGTTCAATGCAGTTGTATCGGCAGCACATTGGGTGGAAAGCAGCCTGATTTGATTTGCCAGGGACTCCACTAGATACTTTTTCCTGCAACCTCCTGCTTAATCTTCACTAGACCTCTGCAGGTCATGGGGATCTTCATTGTTCCTATTATTATACAGATTATTTCTTAGAAGTTAAAAATCATGCAACTAATTAGTGGGAAGGTTAGCATTGAAGTTCAGGTTAACCTGACTCCAGTTCCTCTCAGGGACAATACTATGTCGCATTTTTGGTTCCAATGCTGCCACCACCCCCCTTACCCATCCTCTCAACCCCCGCTTAGTCCCAAGTTATAAATTATAACAGAACAATACCATAAATATTTCAAAGTGGCTTGTGGAACGATTTTTACTCTGTAGTAGGTACTCAGAGATGAAATATTTAAAGAAAAAAGAATAAATAAATTGCCCCAAAGTCTGGCAGTTCAGTCTAGCTCTCTAGACACAGAAATTTTAAGGATGATGGCTTGTAAATTTTGTTTGAGCTAATGAAAGTTGCGAATTTGTGCCTTATTTGATGTTTAAAATTTTTGTCTTTTCACTGTGCATCTTTTTTTTTTTTTAAAGCTACACCATTTCCAAACAGCTTCAAGTGTTTTACCTGTGAAAATGCAGGAGATAATTACAACTGCAATCGATGGGCCGAGGACAAATGGTGTCCACAGAGTAAGTGTGCTGCTTCGGAAGACTCCTCTGGGGTCACACCACATTTAGGTGTCTCTTGACAAAGCAACAGGCTGATGCCGTTCTCTAGAAATCAGAGATTCCTTTTCAGAGGTGTCCTGACATCAGACTGCTCCGAGAATACTTAGAAACTGATGGCGTGGCCTCAGTTTGTAGTTGTGTGTTCTTTGAGGAAAGATTTATTAAATAGTATTTACCCAGGAGAAAAAATAGACTCAGTGTTGACTAAGGCATTCTAAGAACTTCAGAAATGCTTGATGATACCTCCAGAAAAGTCATACTTACTGGCGAAAGCACAGGAAGGGTTTTGTGCTCTTGAGCTGCATTGTTGCTTGGGAAAGTCTTTCATTCATTTGACAGACATCTGAGTATATTTTTAGTTTGTTCAGTTCACTGATGTATCCCTAGTTTAATCCAGTGCCTGGCCCATATTTGGTGTTCAGTAAATATTTGTTGATGGAATGAATGGATACCATTGATTAGGTAGTCAGGGAAATCTTCTCTGAAGAATGTATGGTTGAAAGAAGACCCGAAGGACCCAAACAAACCAGCCACTTGGAGATCTGTAGGAATAGCACGCTAATAAGAGGGAACAGCAAATGCAAAGGCTAAAAGAGGCAAGATTTGGCTTATTCAGTGAACAGGGAGAAGGCTGGCCAGTGAGGCTTAGTGGGAGATGGAGAAAGAATCTCTTGGAGGTAAGGAGTGGGACACACAGGACCTTTTGCTGGTAGTTTGAATTTTATTGTAAATGTGATGGGAAGGCTATAGAGGGGTTTTAAACTAGGGAATATAAGGTACTAGTTTTCTGCTAAAATATTGCTCTAGCTGCTGTTCAGAGAAAGGTTGGTTGGAGCCAAGAGTAGAAGGTGACATCAAGTTGGGTGTTTCATTAGCTTCAGGTGGAGAAGATGGTGACTTGGATGAGGCTGGTAGGAGGGGAGGGGGCAAGAAGTTGAGTGGTTTCATTTATACAAACGTGGAGGTGAAACAGACAGGATGTGCTGATGGATGATTGGGAATTGAGAAACTACTACAGCTATATGGAGAGCAGACTATTCGGATTTTAGAAATACTGTGTTTTAGGTTTTCAAGTGTAAAAGGCCAAGAAAAACAAACAGACTCTTCCAGAGTTAGAGATTACTAGTTTTGGTCTACTACTACCTTGAATCTTTCGGAAATCTCTGTGTCACACTGTACATAGCAGTGAAATAGCGTGCCCTCCTCCAGATAAAGCCAGTGTGTGGAGCCAAGTAGTACACACTGAAGACCTCTACTGGGCTTGGGAATCTCATGCCATGAGTTAGCACAGTTGGTTGTCACATCTACTCAGACAGTATTTTTTATTTCTTTTCAAGAATAATTCATTATCAAAATCTTTTTTCTTGGGTTCTTTTACTTTTTTGTAGAGCAATCACCTTACATTGTGTGTGTGCTTGCCACTGCATGTGCACATGTGAGTGTGCACATTTGGGGACTTATTTCCACATTTGTTACAGAAATTTATCTTAATTATCACAAAGTTTTTGAGGGTGGTCGATGCCTCTCTTTACTACCTTATTTCCAAGGGTGGTATTATTCTTGAACTATTTGCTTTAAATTCTCCTGAAAACTGGGTGGTCGGGTTGGAACAGTAGTAAACTGGGGCATTGATGTCCACCCATCCATCCTCTTGTGCCTTAGTGTCATGGAGAATGTGAATTGTACTGAAGCAGTTCCTACTAGGTCCGTGCATAATGCTCCAATTTGTCATATACTAATCAAAGCCATTTTCCATGGGGTCATATATATGGGTATTTCCAGGGTTTAGAATTTCATGTGTTGAAATGTGTGAACAAAGGGGGAAAGCTGCTGCTTTCCACCACTGAGAAGGTGTCAGTGATGGAGGGTGAAGACAGTCAGCTCTTCCACTCGGGAAGCCCGAAGTGGCATGGGATGGCCCTACCTTCCAGTCCGCACATTCTTGACTTTATACCAGTGAAGCCCCCAAGACACTAACCACCTGGAATTCCAATGTATAATTTCTTACTTTCCAGTTTGTCATTGTTGAGGGAAGTGATGGTCAGCCATTTCTTGGGGCCATCAGGCCTGCAGCTACTGTTCGTGGTCATCTCAGGCTTCCTTCGTGCCTTTTAGTTTTCCTTCTGTGGCTTTGCTGGTGTTGCTAAGAGAAGTCTTCTGTGTCACAGGGTATGACAAGGATGACATTTCTCGTTCTACTTACCTTGGCTTTTATTCTGATGTTCTAGGGCTACTTTAGCGTGTGTGACATTTTTGTATGAACACATGCAGCCACTAGCCTTCAGTTCTTCATTGTTTGGAGTAAGGTGAGATGCCTTTCCAGAACACTTGGTGGTTCCCTTTCCTTGTGAGTCCAGAAGTCAGCTGCTCTTGTGGAGTGTGTTACCGCACCGTCTGGTTTAATGTTAAGTGCACTGAGAGGCTGAATAGCACCTGGTTAAGAGCACAAACCTTGGGAAACTGCTTCGGTTAGAATCCTACCTTCCTCCACTTTGTACCTATGTGACTGTGGACAGCAAACAGTGCTTCAGCTTTTTAGAAACCTGCAACATGGGGATATTGATATGACTTAGCTCAAGGCTTATGATAAGGATTGAACGAGTGAATACACGTTAGACGAGTACCTGGCCGGTGGTACCCACTCAGTATGTGTTTACTATTGTTATTACTGTACTTTATTATTTAAAGCTGACAATAGCCCTAGCAAAATGCTAAGGCACTTACTATGATGATTTTGCTAAAAAGGAAGTGAACCTAAAGCAATCTACATATTCAATGCAATTCCTATCAAAATCCCAATGGCATTTTCACAGATACAGAACAAAAAATCCTCACTTTTATCTGGAACCACGAAAGACCCTGACTAGATAAGGCACTCTGAGGAAAAAGAGCAAAGCCAGAGGTATAGCGCTCCCTGATTTCAAACTATACTAGAAAGCTCTAGTAATCAGAACAGTGTAGTATTGGCAAAATACAGACGTACAGACCAGTGGGACAGAACTGAGAGCCCAGAAATAAGTCCACACGTACGAGGGGACTAATGGTTTACAACAAAGGAGGCAAGGATATACAATAGAGAAAGGAAAGTCTTTTCAATAAATGATGCTGGGAAAACTAGACAGCCATGTGCAAAAGAATGAAACTGGACCCCATCTTACAACACACACACAAGTTATCTCAAAATGGATTAAAGACTGGAATGCAAGACATGAAACAATAAAATACATAGAAAGAAAGTTAAGCTTCTAGACATTGGTCTCAGTGGCATTTTTGCATATTCAATTCCAAAGACAAGGAAAACAGAAGCAAAAATAAAAAAATGGGACTATATGAAATGAAAAAGCTTCTGCTCAGCAAAGGAAACCATCGACAAAACAAAGAGGCAACAAAGCAAATGGGAGAAGATATTTGCAAATGATACCTCCAACAGGGGGTTAATATCCAAAATATATAAAGAACTCACACAGCTCAACAACAACAAAAAAAACCCAACTGATTTAAAGTGGGCAGAGGATCTGAAGAGACACTTTTCCCAATAAAACATACAAATGGCCAGCATATATATGAAAGAATAGTCAACTTCACTAGCTATTAGGGAAATACAAATCAGAATCACTGTGAGATACCACCTCACACCTGCCGGAAGGGCTATTATCAGTAAGACAATAACAAGCACTGAAAAGGATGTGGAGAGAAAGGAACTCTCAGACACGGCTGGTGGGAATGTAAACTGGTACAGTCACTATAGAAAACGGTATGGAGATTCTTCAAAAAATTAAGAATAGAACTACCACATGATCCAGTAATTCCTCCTGTGGGTATTTATCTGAAGAATATGAAAACACTAAATCTTAAAAGTATATGTACCCCTATGTTCATTACAGCATTATTTATAATAGCCAAGCTATGGAAGCAACCTAGGCATCCACTGATGGGTGAATGGTTAAAGAAGAGTGGTACAAATGTACAATGGAAAACTCCCAGCCATAGAAAAGATGAAATATTGTCATTTGCAACAAGATGGATGGATCTTGAGGGTATTGTACTAAGTGAAATGAATCAGATGGGAAAGGACAAAAAACATTTCATTTATTCATATATGGCATGCAAAACCAAAAAGTAACAAATGAACTAACAAAACAAAACAAAGATCAAGTCATAGATACAACAGCCAGGGAGTTACTAGAGGGGAGAGGGGGAGGGACAATTTGGTACAGGGGCCAAAGATATGATAACGGAAAGAAACTAGACTTCTGGTCGTGAGTGTGCGGTAGAGCACACAGATACCGAACTATAATGTTGTGCACCTGAAATTTATATGATGTGATTAACCAATATTACCTGAACAAATTGTTTGAGGTAATAGTAAAAATAAATAAAAAGAGACTGACCTCAAAGGACCTAATGTGGCTCGCTTGCTGGTGACAAAGGCAATTTCATAAGCCCAGTATTCTCAACTTTAGACCATTTTTGTCTCCATTCTACGGCATTGCTGCTGGAGCTCCTTCTCTGTTTACTAAAAAGCATTTTATCGCCCTGAGATAACTATGGAAGAGTTACAGAACTAAAGCAGAATGTCCTGGGACATTGAATGGAATCACATTCTTTACAGAACCCTAAGTAATAAAATGTGAGTGGCTAGAGCAGTAAGGATAACTCCGTGTAGAAAAGTGTTAGCTATAAAGAGGGGGAGGGGCAGAGAAAGTAAGAGTTAATGGCAGAAGAGGCGAGAGATAGAAACACTTTGAATAAGGAAGGTGGTCTTGATGCGTACTCTGAAGCACTGCTTGTCATTCCACGTGGCATATTAACGTACAGGAAACAAGTCTTCAGTAATGCTACAGAGAATGTTCTGACCTCCTGCATTTTAAGTCAACCTTTTTTCACTTTATTTTAGAGTTACAGAACACGTGCTTCAGAGAGAGGGATGAGACAGACAGGCAGAGATGCTAACACTTTCATATGAAATGGGCAAACCTGGAGTTTTGCTGAAAAGCTTGTTCAATTTTTTCTCAGCTTTAGCTGCTGCACAGAGGACAAGTGCCCATTTTTATTCAGTTTTCTTTTCTTTTCTTTTTAATCCTCACCCAAGGATATATTTATTGATTTTAGAGAAAAAGGGAAGGGGGAGAGAGAGAGAGAGACAGAAAGAGAGAGAGAGAGAAATATCGATCGGCTGCCTCCCGTGCATGCCCCGACCGGGGACCGAACCTGCAACCTTCCTGTGTACGGATTGACACTCCAACCAACTGAGCAAACTGGCCAGGGCTTTCTTCATTTTCGTAATGCACATGTGCTTCAGGAGCTGATGCCTTTTCAAAAATAGGACCTAGAAACTCTTGAGTTCTCTGCCTAGAAACCTAAGGATCATCCTGAATTTTACTTGTTCCTGAAATGATTGTTGAGAGTTTCTCTTTTACAATGCAAAAAATGAAGTTGCCTTTTCTTTTCTTCCTGCCTAGATACACAATACTGTTTGACAGTCCATCACTTTACCAGTCATGGAAGAAGTACGTCAATCACCAAAAAGTGTGCCTCCAGAAGTGAATGTCATTTTGTTGGCTGCCACCACAGCCGAGACTCTGAACATACAGTAAGGAGTGTATTTGTGGGTAACGCTACTGTCCTAAGGTTTCTTGCTAGTGATGGTTAGTCGTACATCACGGAGAGGTAGGAAGGATAAGTAATATGTTGAACATGGTTACACTGTGAGGAAAGGCTTCTTTAGAGAGATGCATTGGAGACCAAAGAGAAGTTGCAGACTTTCTGTTCTTCAACAAAAATCACGTTACTGAAAGTAAAATGTAGTTCCCAGACTCCAGAGCTAGCCCCTAGACCTTCGGCTTTGGGTGAATTGTCTGAAGTCAGGCCCGGAAGCCCAAGAATAAACCCTCATGAGGTTATGACAAGTGCTACCAAGCTCAGCTCACCTACTTTGGGCGTGGCCAGAAATCACCAAGAACACTGCACAGGGAAGCTGGACAGTGGCAGGAGGAGAATGGTGGCATCTTTCGTCAAGGAGACGTCGCCTTGCCCACTACCTCTGCTTAGATGGGGAAGTGAGAGCCTGAAAGTTAACCTCGGTTTCGTGTGATGAACTCTAGATACGTTTTAGATCAATAGATCTCTCTAATTTTCTCATTCTACCATTCTAAAGGAACATTTTACTCTCCTGTATGTCCGGAATCCTGAAATGTTTGAGAAAAAGTTACTCGAAAGTGTGTTAATTGGACAAGGTTTTAGAATCTGATTTGGCCCGTGTGTACAGAAAAGGGCTCTGACACTGGTGGCTTCAGGCTCTGACTACGTGGAGGCACTCCGGAGAGCTGTCATGAGCTGTGATGGAGGGCTGTCCCAGACCAGCAGGGACAGGACTTCAGGGTGGGGTCCTGGGCATCAGGATCTGTTTTTTTTCTTAAGTTCCCTAAGGAGATTCTGATGTGCAGCCTGGGTTGAGAACTGCTGATAGAGATATGTAAGAGTCACTGCCTCTATCTTACCTAGCCATTCTGGAAGCCTCTATGAGTGGCTAGGATTATCAGGTCAAGGCATTTTTACCAGTTATTATGACAAGAGATGGCTTCCCCTGAGAAGTGCTATGTGGGAGCAAGCAGTTGTCACCACTCAGCAGCTATAATTAGCAAGCTGCTGCTGTTGTGACGGTAGTGATCAGGTGTCAGTGCAGACAGTGGGGAGAAAGGAAGTCAATGACCAATCCAAGATGTGCCTAGCTTTCATTTTTGTTTCAGTATTTTTCCTTATAAACCTTTAGAAGATTTGTTGACTCAATCAGACAGTCTTATTAAGTTTCCCTTCCTCTTCTTCCCCTTGCTTATGCTTGGGTTGATGCAGATAGACCGCAGTTAAAATGGAAAGATTCTCCAGATGGTCCTTATTTTTAGGTCAATAGAGGGAATGCTACCCAAGGGCCTGGGTGACCCATAGACTGGATAACTAACCTCATTCTGTCTGTCCTCGGACAGCTCGAGAAGCCTTTCTTTTTTTTTTGTTTCACCCTTCCCTCTTCTTCCTATTCTTCATTCTCTCATTCCCCTCCCCTCTTCATGTTGTAACAGGAGTGTAGGTCTTGCTGTGAAGGAATGATCTGCAATGTGGAATTACCCACCAACCACACTAACGCGGTCTTCGCTGTAATGCATGCTCAGAGAACGTCTGGGAGCAGCGCCCACACGCTCTACCTGCCGGCGCTTGCCTGGGTCTTCATGCTTCCACTGATGTGACGCCATTATTCCCAGGAGGGGCAGAGACCAGCCCTCTGAAGCACAAACTGAAAACTGTGTAAACAGTGAACTTTTGAGCAAAGACGAATCTTGCAATTGATGAGGAGTACCGTTGTTTGCTTAGCTAAGATGCCCCTGCATGAGGCCATGGGATTGAGGAAGGGAATGTGGCCCAGACTGAGGGCATTATCTGGCCTCCAGGCTTCCTGGTCAAAAAGGCTGCATTATGTCACTTTTGCAGGGAGGATCCTGCCAGCATCTACAGTGGGTGGGTTGTGGTAGCCGTTATTGTCCCTGCCCAACTGGTCCTGTAGCTGAAAGGGCTCCTTGACCTCACTGACTCCTTCAGAGGCTGCTGGCTCAGATCCTCTTATTCTGGGATTAGCTCGGAGTGTCTCTAGGAAATCTAAACCTTCCCTCGATGAGAAAGCAATTTTCCTGACAATGTGTAGTCAATGGGAAAGGCAAGTAAAGGAGGAAAACTTGCAGTTGAATTACTATGAAACTCATTTGCTAATTGTGTGTGGGGGAAGGGAATAAAGCTTTTAAATTATACAGTGTAAAATGTATGCGTGTGTATTTCTTCTGTGCAGATCTGAGGAAACACATCCCCCCGTGTCATAAAGGAGGTCACTGCAGTGATGTTTTCCATGCACCCTGGCTCATTATTTTCTGGCTTAAAGTGTAAAATTTCATGCCCAAGTGACTTAGTCTTTATTTTCCCTTTGGGGAAGTACACTTCTTAGGATGCTAAATGCAAAATTAGTGAACTGAGGTGGTCGGAACACTTCCCTGATCAAGATGGATGATGTCTTCCCACACGATGAATCCTCAGAAGTAGCAGAGGGAAGTTAGAGCACCTGGCCCACACGGTCAGTGTCTGTCTGAATGGCAGGGCCACCAAGAGAACCTTTGTAAAAACATTCTAAAACATTTTGTCCCCTCGTTTTCTTTTCTTTCCCTTGTATAACAGTCTCAGAATTTCAAATGAGCACCTTCTTTTTATTCCTAGAATCCTGATTTCCTGCCTTTGCACTTTGGAGTGATCTTTAGACACTCTGCCCTTGTATGGATAGTGACAAGTTAATGGAGGCTTTGTTTTTTCATTGAGCATCCGCCATGAGGACACCGAGTGCTCCACGGAACCCATTAATGATGCTGTCTTGCTGTGTGCACTCACCTACGAGGGGGGTTGGCAAATTTGGCCCACGGGCCAAATATGACTCACTGTTCTTAGTCTGCTAGACTGCTGTAACAAATATACCATTGATTGAGTGGCTGAAACAACAACTTTTAATCCTCACAGTTCTGGATGCTGGGAAGTCCAAGGTCAAGGTGCTGGCAGACTGGTGTCTGGTGAGCACCCTCATCCTGGTTTGCAGAGCACCAACAATTTGTAAGCTCACAAGGCAGAGAACAGGGAGAGAGCTCCATTCCCTTCATTCCCGTTCATGAGGGCTCTACATTCATGATCTAATTATCTCTCAAAGATCTCAAACCCAAATACCATCACATTAGGAATTTAGGCTTCAACATATGAATTAGAGCTGGGGGCAGGCAAACATGTAGTCCATAGATACTACCTATTTTGTGAATAAAGTTTTATTGGAACAAAGCCCTGTCTTTTCATTTACGTATTGTCTGTGACTGCTTCCACACTACAACAGAAGGATGAGGAGATAGGTGCAGCAGAGCACGGATGGCCCACGCAGTCCCAAAGACTTACGGCCTTGTCCTTCACAGTGAAAGTGCTGATCTCTAACCTCTGAAATGGTACACCTGCACTGGAGAAAGCTGCTGGCTTTGCAGGGCCAGGGTGCTGATGGTGGTTATTCAGCCTGTGCAAGGGTTTGCACATCGCGTATTTTCTTTGTTTTCTGCATCAGTGAATTTTTCTTGTTTTGTTTGTTCCACGCATTTGATTCATTCTCTTAGTAATTATGTGCTCTTGTCAGGTTCTGGGCCGTGTGTTTGTTTTTTCTCCTCTTTGACACACTGGGGGCCTCTCAACTTACGGCTGTTTAGCTTCTGACAACACAGGGAGGGACAGACATCATTATCTTCCCTCTCTGGTTGAACAACAGGCTCACCTGCAAGCATCGGTTTTGAAGCCTGATGTACATTCATCCCACCTTTCACTCAGCACCTTGAAGTATTTGAGTTTTCATAGTTATGCTCGTTTGAAATTAATTATATATGGCTTCACTTGGAACATTTTAATACCATCCTTGCTGTCTTTTTATTCCTCAGGGTTTCTTTTGACTGTGCAATTGACGAATTGTCTGGTTAAAAAAAAAACATTAGCAGACATTTCTTTCTGATTTTGTTTCTGCTATCTAGATAAATGAATTTTTCTTTGGGTGTGTTTTTTCTTTTCCAAGGAAACATCTTAATTTTCTCTTCTTCACCCCCACACATCATGTTTGCATGGATTTTGCTTCATAAGCATTTAAAGCAGGGCTATGCTGAGCAAAAGAGGGAACGCACAGAGGAAACAAACTCCTGGCAAAGATAGCCTGGTAAGTAGGGGTGCCAGGTGTCCAAATAAGAATTTGGGATGATCCATTATATCTGATTTTTAGAGAAACGACATGTAGTTTTTTAGTATAGATTCTTTGTGGACTCATCAACCTGGCACATCTAAGGCAACATTTTCAAAGTTTTGTAATAAATCAGAATCTTCTGGGTAACTTCAGCACAATAAAATTCCCAGGGCATCCTGGAGATGCTGATCAGTAGATGTGGGATGCAGTGCAAGCCTAGCCCCAAATCGAATGTTAAATGAAAAAATTTAAAGAAGCACTCAGCTGACGGTGATGTCCATCCAGGTGTGTTACTCTTGATGGGAGAGGGTTATTCCTTCCCTCTGAAGCCCACTTTTTGGCTCCAAATTGGAATGCTGATGACTAATAAGCATGTGCCTGGATAACCTGGGTTACAGGCATGGTTCTCAAAGTGAACCAGACCAACAGGGTCAGCGTTACCTAGAAACTTGTTAGAAATGCAAATTCTCAGTTTCAGACATACTACTGAATCAGAAACTCAGGGTGGGGGGTTCAACCTGTATTTTAATAATGCCTCCAAGGTACTTCTGATGCGCATACAAACTCCAGAACCACTGGACCAGAGAAGTGCTTTCCAAATGCCTTCAGTAAATGGGTCCCTGCTGGCTGTATGGGATCACTCAGGAAACTTGTACAAAGAGGAAGGCAAAGGAGAAGAAAAGAAAGAAAGAAAAGAAAAATAAAATAAAATGGAACTCCAGCAAGTTAGATTTACTATGTCTGAGTTGTGTCAGAAAATCTGTATTTTTAACAAACTCCACAACTGATTCTGATACATAGCCACTTAGGGAGCTGTTAAACTAGAGAATAAGAGGTGAGCGTAATGTTGGGGACCAGAAGACCCAGGCTCCAACACTTGACCTTTGAGTTTTAACATGAACATCCTATGCATTATAAGTTGACTCTATGTAGTGTCTCCAATGTAATTTAAAAACTAGAATACAAAAAATATAAATCCAATCATTAAGAGTCCATTACATGGATTTTTATAGTCCATTCCATAGGGACCTGGAATGGACAAGTACCAGAAGCCTCGGACTAATTTCATTTGCCTCTAGTGAGCAAGAAATAAAAGGTATTTTGTTGTCAAAATGTCCAAGGAGAATTGAGGAGTGGGTGCAGTAGAGGAGGGGAATGTATAAATTTGTTGTTATAAAAGAGACAAGGGAATAAGCTATGAATATGAGGAGGGTCTGAGGGAATGGCCTGTCAAAGGTCTATTTTGAATAGACCTGCATGCTAGAATAAACTTGGAATTCCTATCCATCAATTATGATCTGAAAAGAAAAAAAAATGGTACCAAAGAAACCTTTTTTCCCCAGCTATATCTAAACTCTTCTAAACCCAACTCAGTGAAGTTAGCCGTCAGAAATTGCAGGCCTTATTTTCCCTATAATCTGCGTTCTGTCATGTCAGTCACTGTGTAAAACATATTTCATAACAAGAGGAAAGGGGGTGGGTCGGTTTCTGTTTCTCACTGGGAAAGAATTTGTAAAGCGCTGCAGAGCGTGAAAGAGCAGGGTGAACCGGCATGCGCTTGGAAGGTGAGGCGTGGAATCAGGAAAATATTCTTCACGTTTATGAAATTACTAACTCTTATGCAAAATCTCTGTGACAGGTAGATCGCCATCTTCTAAAACTTTGCTCTGACCTTTGGATTTTGGGCCTTCTATTTTTTACCTGGACCCTGGGATTTGTGGCGGGCTCCATCACGATGCCAGATGTGCCTGGGTACACACCATGACAGAAGACAAAGGCTGGCAGCAGATGCCCAAACATGAAAGTGGTAGAAACTGGAAAACAAAAAGCAGCCAGAATTTGAGTCTGCCTTAGGCGTGGCGCCACTACAGTGTGCCTGAAACAGTCCTCTCACACTGTCCACTTTCCCCTTCGCCTTCAGAATCCTGTCTCTTTCCCCACCCCTTCCTCATTGCCTTGGCCTCTGAGCTGTCTTTAGAGTGATCCAGAACAGGAGGTAACCAGGACTGGGCTGTGAAAAACAAGGCCTTCACTGCCTGGTCCCGAATCTGCATTTTTTTTTTTTCTGTTAACTTAGATAACATTTTTTTAATTTTTTAAATTACTTTATTGTTGTTCAATTACAGTTTGAATTCCCCCCCACCACTCTCCCCCCACCCCAGCCAATCCCACACCCCTGCCCCACTCCCACCTTTCCCCTTGGTTATGTCCATGTGTCCTTTATAGTGTTTCCTGGATTTTTTAACAAGCGTTCGATCACACTACTGGCCGTTCTGATGCTGGGAGTCTTTGGGCATCATTTTAGAAACAGTGATGCGGGGCCTCAGTGTAAGGCTGGGAATGCTTAAACGGAGAGAATCACGATTCCTAGACCTCTTCACAGGTGCTTTTCGGGTCTGTGAAAATTGGTCCCAGCTAAGGCGCTGGGAGCACCTGGAGGACACTGGCCTGGCAGACCTGCTGTGTTGGGAAGCCTGGGACATGTGGGAACTTCGGAAAACCTGGTTGGCAGCGACGGGGTGGGGGCTCTTCCAGGCAAGCAGGGTGACCAGGGTTCTGACCGGCGACTAAACTCCCTGCGAGTCATGGCTGAGTGAGGCAGTGAGAAGCAAAGCCAGGGCAAGGTGAGCGCATCCACGGGCTGGGGGTGGGGATGGGGAGAGAAACTAAAAGTATTCTTCTAAAGAGAGTTAGCAACGTGGAGCAAACAGTTTTGGAGATATATTCTGATAAAGTGGTTGAAGGTCTACAGGGAGGGGACCTTTTGTAGAGTGTGGCATCTATCAGGATGCCTTCCACTGTGAGTGACAGACAGCCCCAATCACGCTGATGTAAATAACTGGAAGTTCAGAGGGAGAGCAGGGTCTAGGGTGGACTTAATCCCATGGTTTTAGTTCCATTCTCCACTGTTCTCTTGGCTTTCACCTCCCCCATGTCCTCTGGTGAGATGGCCACCACTGTCTCATTCTGCCCACTCAGTGTCCAGGGCAGTAGACGGGTGGGGGGCATGGCGGGAGGTACGCCTGGACACTCACCAGGAAGAGAAGAAGGTCTCCTTCACCCAGGATCCCAGCAAATCGCAAGCAAGATGTGGTCACCGTCATTTTAGTACAGCTAAAGAGAGCTCAGTGTCCCCTGAGGCGTGTGTGGACAGCAGGTAAATATCTGAACAACGTAAGAGTTAAAAAGGAGCAAGAACCAGATGTGGGTGGGCAGCCAGAAATGTCTGCTCCAGTTTCCCACCGTCTGAAGCTGTGTTGGGGGGCAGTGGTTAAGGGAGCTGAGAAAGGGCTCTCATTGGAGATAAGTGAGCTGCGCCCTCCGGAGCTGCACAGACTTGCCCTAACCACACAGCCAGCGGGAAGCAGATCCGGTCAGAGGAGCTCCTCTGCCTCCTGCAATCCCCACCGTGCTCTTTTTTGATTAATGTGCATTGTAAATCCCCCAGGAGTCCAGAGGGTGTGCAGCACTTCCCCTCCATTCCACAAGAGCAGCTTTTCTTCCACAAGCATCTGGGTTCCATAGAACACACGTTGTTTAGCCAACACCAGTTTGCAAATGTAGAGAAACATGAAGGGAAAGGCTGCATGTGCTGTGGGTGAGACACTGACTCCTAGAATTAGTGATGTGTTCTAGGTCCTTGATGGGTATGTGCTGAGTATACGAATCCTTCCGAAATGCTCATTCTCCAAGATCTTGGGCTCCATCCAGTACAGACCTGTTTCCATTATCCTTAGGTGAGGCAGAAACTTGAGAAATTGCCTTAAAAGGAGAGCAGCTTCAAGTGCTTTTTTAGTTTTTGCAATTGTTGTTCTTGCATTGGTTGGCCTATTCAGTGTCCTGCACTGATTTAATTCGACTCCACTCATGGCATTTTCCTCGAGATCTGAAGGGCCCTCACTCCTTGAGATTCTGCTATAAACCAATCAGGAAGGCAGTGTTTTCTTGTTGTTTGCTCCCTTTCTATGCCCTCTGAAGAATGATCAGAAATAGTCTGTTATTTCTAAATAGTTTTACATTTATTATGAAATTAATCTTGAGTCAGAAATGGATTCTAACTATTTAGTATTTATCCTCATTTTGACTAATGAATTTAGGCCAAAATTCATGAATGGACTGAAGATGCCTTTTGGTCAGAGATGTGGACAGATGCTAAAGGGAAGTTCTGCCACAGCTCATCCAGCAAAGGAAAAGGAAGGTACCACTCAGCTGAAGTGTAAAATAAAGAACAACCCAGCATTTTGCCTAACTTAGGTAAATACACATTTCTTTTGGTGAGTCTTTTCTCATAACGAATCAGAAATCCAAATGTCTACCATTGATTTTAGAAGATGTTTTCTCAGCACTATTCAAAATCTGGCTCTTTTGTACTTACTTACCTGGCCTTAAGAATTCTGGAATTTGGGGAAAGACAAGAGGAAGGTTTTGATTATAGTTGTATCAATGACTCATCTTTAACTACCTGGGGCAGGGAGCAATTATTTGACTGATATATTATAGATTAGTGAAATAATTCTACACGGCATTAGTATTTTTCTTTTTTAATACAGTGTTTCAAAGTGAAAAGTGAGTTTAATTAAGTGGAAAGATAATCCATGATTTAATAAGGTGATGATAATGAAGCACATACTGCAAGAGAAGGAACAAGCCAGAAACATGGAGTTTATGATTAGAAAGAAAACAGTTAAATAGTTTGAGGCAAAATTTTGACTCCAAAAAAAAAAGCAAGAATGTTAGATCTTATCTACTGTTTGAGTGAGGCAAGAGGCAAGGCCAAATCTTTCCCATTTCTACATCAGCGGCTGCTCTGGAAATGCAATTACCTGAAGTGGTTTGAAGTCCCTTGTCAGACATGGATAAGGGTTTGTGCTAACAATGCAAGGACTGCCCTGAAGTATGTGGGGCGCAGTGAGTTCTCAGGGCGCACGTGCAGAATCTTAATAAGTATTTAATTCTTTTCCTCAGAGCAGTCTGCCGTGCCTGGAGGGGTTGGGTAATCTGAGATTTGCACGGGCAAGTAGGAGAAGCACTCGTGTGGAGGGGCTGTGCGGTGACTGCTCTCTTGGGATCTCTGCTGGGGTTGGCGGTGCCACGTGAAGTTCAAAGTCTAGCCTGGCTGACCAGGTTCCTGTTGAGGGGCTGCGGCCATTACAGCCAGGGTTTAGAATGCCCTGACATCCTAAATGCACTGAGGCCCAGGTTATGGAATGAGACGGCTTTTACTTCTCTGGTTCTCTTGGATAGAGAATAGGGTGAATGACCTTGAGGGGTCAGTAGGTGTGAAGGTGAATTATTTATAACACGCAAGTAGGAGATGGGTTCGCAATCTAATATATCATTCTGTTTGAGAATCTGATTCTCTCCGCCCCTGTTTTTGCTCCATGTACTAAACTGCCTGATTTTTATGATAAATTTCTAAGACTCTGAAATTGTAGCCGACTTTTGATGTATTCATCCTTTACAGGGAACAGTTAGAAACCAACCTCTGGCAGAATCCTTAATAAAAATGAATAGGTAAGAAGGGATGGAAAATAAAGAAAGAAGCCTAGAGCCCAAAAGTCCTCCAAGTGAATAACTTGGCCCTTGAAGAACTGAATCTATCCTGGGCATGCGACAAAAGACATATGATTGTGAAAAAATGCTGGGCACAGGAGGTCCTCAACTCCCTGTCCCCATCCCCTCCCACTATACCCAACGCTGATTCCTGTCACAGGGCCAGTGGTAGGCGAGTCATGGCTTTGCCCAACAATAAATACCTGTTAAAGTGAAGCATGAAATACTTTTCACAAAGTCGGTAAGCTCACCAGCATTTGCTGTCTCACGTGGGCATGTTATTTATCCTCCACCCACCTCCTAATCCTTGCAGAAGAGTTAAGTAACGACTCCTGAGTACTGGTCGTCAGCAAGTGCTGCAAAAGATATGAACTTATATTATCTCCATTTCATTTTAAGTCAATTAGATATGTTTTATGTGCTACCCTTTCTATTTCAGGGCCTTTGAAGTCATTAAGATGTCCCCTCTGCATCCGTCAAATTGACTTCATGTTATTGACACACAGAAGGATTCTCTTTTCGTTTTCATTAACTGGTTCAATTTCCTCAAACTTCAAATGCCTCGTTTTTTAAAACAATAGGAATATATGCTTTATATTATGTGATGTGCAGGGCTTCAATTTAATGCATTGTTTGGCTAATTTCATTTAGGCAAATAAGCAAGTTAACTTATATAAGCTATTAATACCAATTATTAATCCTTTTCATTTTGTTGGTTTCAGCAATCTTTGCTGCAACCAGATGGAAATTGATTCCATCAAGTTTGGCGACACTGCGGTGTTTTATAACCTTTGCAGCCATGCTTATTTGAAAGGGCTGCGTTTAATTATCCTTTTTTTTTTTTTTGCCTGCATCTCAAGATGCTGATGGTAACAGTTCTATTGCACTTGACAGTTAAAAGTAAATTCATCTTGAGTTCCTACACTGCCCTTGATGCTTGTCACAGAAGGAGACTTTAATATGCCCACCAGAAAAGCATCAGCCTAGCTCATCTGCGTCTTAGTTTTCATGTTTATTTTTCCAAATACACATCTCAGCTACAAGGCAAGCGGGAAGCAGGCCTTTGGGTGCAACAGAACCTGGTGTGGTCAGTTCTCTCTGAGGCCGGAATTAAAGGCCCATCGGGATTCAAGACCCTTGGAAAACAGAGGAGCTTGGATCTTCTCTCTGTTGCAATGCCTTTAATGTGACTTTCCAATTATATCTCCTTTTGATGTCTTTTCATTTTGTCACTTTTCCTGAGAACTGCTCCCTGACCCTCTTGTTCCTGTAGCTTCTTCTTACATTGGAATCCTTCGTGACTCTGGCTCTCTGGGCCCTTGTCCCCTTTTCCACATCATGACTTTTCTGCATTTACATTTATGGCACAATCTGAGTTGCTTTCTTGCTTTGGAAGTCATTTCCACACCAGGCTCCCACACAGTCCCATGTCCAGCTTAGACGGTGGTTCCTCCTGGTCCAGGGGACTGCGGTCCTGTGGTGGGGAGCTGGAGGGTGGCTCACGGGTGAGGGAGCCTGGCTGCTGGATGTTCCCCTCTGTAAGGCAGCTGGGCCGGGCAGTCCCCTTTATAAATGGTGGTAGGTGGGCTAGGTGCTCTGACTGGTTGGGACTCCAAATAATATGTGAGGACATACCTTTGAGGGTCTTTTTAAAGCTAACTGTGACAATGAAGGGGCATTTCCTCTCTTGGTCTCTCCTGACTTCCACATCCTAACCTTCCCCAATGTCAAATTTATTCCATCAGCATTTGAATTTCAATTAACAAGATCATGTCTTGCCAACTGTCACATTTTCAGTGGCTGAAAATTTTGCAGATTAAGTGGTGTGGGAAACATTTTGTGTTCCAATGTTCTGGACATTGAGGGTTATGTTTATAAAAGGATAAAAATCCACAGAGACACAAAGAAGGTGACAGAGGTGACAGCCCAGAATGCTTGTTTTTCCTTTGGGTCTCACTGTTTTATTAGTTGTTCTTAGTTTTCAAATCAACACCTGGTCATGCAGCAGGGCAAGAGGCTGCAAGTCCAGGGTTACTCTTGCTGGGATAGGGAATTAGGACCTGCGAGATTATTTATGTGTAGCGCACTTAATTAAATCTCACGGAGGTAAAGTCCATCTTGAATGCGTCCGAGCTGTAACTCACTGCACGTCTGCTGGTGTTGCTGTCGTGATAATTGCTGCGACATTCGTCAGTCTCTCCAAGCAGCCCTACTAAATCAGGGGGCAGCCGCGACTCCACTATGGAGAGTGACCATCTAAACACCACGTTGTAGCACTTCCAATTTCTGGCTAATCTTGCTGGTAGGTAGGTCTATCTAACAGAATAGAGGCCAGGCTGATAAGGTATGCTTTAACAATGAATATTAAAGTAAGGAATAAACAAGACAGCTTTCTTTGATCAATATTCAATGAGTCCTTTTTGTCTTTATCCTGAATTTTTAGATGGTGGGGTTGCATTTCTTTCTTATGCTCAAATAGGATTCAATTTTCCTGGGGAAAATTTCTGAGAAATGTCTGACACTGAAATATAACCAGGTTTTAAAAAACCAAGCCATAGGGATAAAAGTGTTTAGTAAAATGATAAAATAATGAAAACCCAAACCTGATTAAAATGTACATTCTTGCCTCTATGCTTCAGTGAAGCTTCAGTGCAAAGTCTTGAGGAACAGCCTAGACTCTAGAAGACAAGTTTGCATCAGAGGGAATCTAAGCAGCGTGTTTGACTTCTGGGGGCATGGTCTATTTCTACCCCCAACATGACACGACAAGGTCTCCATGTCCCTAAACGCTAGGCATGCCTGGCTGGTTCTTTCCCCTCATTCTTCTGGCCCTCCTCCCCTTGCAGTAGATGGGGGTCCTCCCTGCCCTTTGCCTTTGCCAGTGGGTATGGGAGGGGTAGCAGTTCAAGTGAAGGTCTCTCATAATTCTAGTTTTCTGGATCATTTGATTTATTTAAGTACCTGCAATGCCAAGGCCCCTGGGCATTCATCCAACTAACTGCTTACGTTTCCATAAATAATGTCATCTCTGGGACGCAACTGAATTAGGCCAAAGGCTGGCTACAGGGGTGTCTCTCCTGCTCCCTGAAGGTTAAGAGATTTGGACTGTCAGTGTATAAGAGCTTTTATAGAAAAGTACTCCCAGATCAGCATTGTATAAACAGTCTCACTCAATCATCAAATCTCAATGCATTTCAATAATCTATATGTGGGTTTTGTTTTGGTTCGTATAGAGAAGTGGGCCCTAGAAATTGATGTGGGGGATTAGAATTTAACACCCATTGATTAACCCTAACAGATTTACATTGAAGAGGCAAAGTCCAACAAGCTGGTGTCCAAAATTGCAGTCAAGAATCGACAAATTGATGAATTATGTGTTTTAATGCCAAGTCAAAGAAATTGCAGCAGATGTTTGAAAATTCAGATTCCTTAGTATTTGCCCCTGGACCCTCAGGATTAATTTAAACACATCATACTAGTGAAGTGAACAAATCATTAACCTTGGTCCTTGCCATGAACCAGCACCATAATCAATAAATTATATTTGTTCCTTTCTGCCAAATAGTTAGGACATTAAGTATCTAGACAATACTTGCAATGGACACTCAAGAGAGGGCGCTGCCTCTTCCAGCTGGCCTGTGACAGAGGGGTTCTCTTAGGTGTGGTGATGCCTGCATCATCATGCAGAACAAATAGGTGGAACCAAGATATACCCACGGAATGCTCAGCATCCCCACTTTGAGAAGCTTGGAGACCAACAGGGAAGGAGTAAGTGTAGTTATTTCTAAAATCGTCCCCAAAGTGCTGTTCTCTGTAGCAATTGGTTTTCTGAATCCTTCTGCCCTATTTCCCTCACCTACAAAGATAAACTCCTTTCTGCTTCCCTATTGCCTGCACTTCTTAATGCCACTCGGTACTTAGAGGTCAGCGTGCGGTACTCCCTGCATTAATCTTTCCCTCGTCCTCCCTATTGCCAAGTTTGAACAAAACTGCATGGAAAGTTAGGTGATCTTGGAGAGGAAGTACAACACAGAATTACCGACCACTGATGCTAGAAATGGCTGTACAGGGTCACGCCACGGGGCCCTCCCTGGGCCAGCAGCCAGCTCATTGCCACAATTCCTTTCTTACCTGGCCCACACCATCCCCAATCACCAGAACTCCACTGAGCACCTTAATGCTTTAGTTGTCTGAGGAGACATAGAGGAAGGAAGGTGATTTTTTCCCCTTCTGGTTTATAGTATGTCTCCCCAGCCTCCGCTCCTGTCCCAGAAGCTGCTTCCTCTAAGGGTGACTGCGTAGGAATATCTACTTACTCAAAAGTCCCCACCCCCAACTCTAGTGGTACATTACAGTCCACTGACCCCAGAAATAATGACATAAAAAGTAGTGTTAGTGAAGACTTAAAAACCCAGAATATACTGATGTTGGACCATTCTTTAACCTATTAAAGATGTAGTTCGTTTGAGGGAGTGGCAGAAAGAGACAGGAAGATGCAGAAATCAGGGGAGGAGGGAGGAACAGACATTGTATTAGGAGCTAGCTCCTGTCTTTTAGGGCTGAGCCCCAGACAGCCCTCCATTCTGACAGCAGCCAATCAGCAAAGAGGGCAGGACTGCTGTGTGATCGCACAGTGCTTGACACTCTCTCTGAGTGTCTGACCAGCCCGATGGGCTTTGCTACGTGTTTTAAAGGGAATGAAGAATCATTTTGCCTTAGCTGTGGGCTATCCCTTCCTGGTATGTGTGGTGTTGGTGTGGCCTTTATGTAGCAATGGGAAAAGCTGTGTGCATGTGTGTGCATGTGGTGGGTACACCTCACCCTTGGTTGGCCTATGCTGTGAAGTCATCTTTGCTTCTCATTATGATAAAAGCTAAGTGGACATATTTTTTAGAAATAGGTACCACGTTTCATTGGTTACAATTGTTGACACCAGTTTGCTTTTACCCAATAAACTAACCATGTTGCTTATAAGAAGAAAAGTGTGATAGCTTAATGGACATTTTCAGGTACCTGATTCATTTATTTAGCAAATACAATGTCCGGCACAAATAATGCCCCTTTTTTGTTACAAAATCATAAGCATATAATTCTGTAACAATATCATGCTCAAGCACACCATATGACATTTAGGTGAAATTTTCAAGTTAAAAATATACATTATTACACCCATATTATCACCCTACCAGCCACACTCAAACAGGTATTACTTCCGCTAGACCCTGTATTTAAGAATCTGAAAAGTATTAGAATGTGGAAGGGGCCAGAAAGACAAACAAATTTCCTTTCCCCAAAGGACTGAGACGAGCAGAGAGCCAGATGTGCAAAGAGATATGTCCCTCTACACAGTGTACACTTGCTACACAGGTCCTCAAAAGCAGACCCTGAAAAAAGGATTTGGGTGCAGGTCATTCTCTCATTCTCCCTGCCCCTCCCTCCCTCCCTCCCTCCCTCCCTTCCTCCTTCCCTCCCTCCCTCCCTCCCTCCAGGAAGCATGATGAGGCAGTAGTTAAGCAGGACAAGAAAGGGAGCAAAGCCGCTGAAAACAGGAATGAGCAAGTTACTGCCATAGGCAACTGGGGCTCCATTCCCCTGGGACCTTGTGAGAGCCCATGTGGCTCACACCTCTGAAGTGTCTCCTTGAGGAGTGAGGAAGCTGAGGCGTTGTTGCCCACCAGCTCCTGGGTGTGAGCGTCCTGCCCTTCTGGGCTACCCTGCACACTGACTGAATAGGATCCAGCTCCTTCCAGAGAGAGCTGCTTGAAGCCTTGTTGGGTGTAGGAATTGTCTGCATGTGACCCTGGGTGGGGCAGGGCTTGTGGGGTGGACAGTGACAGCTTCAGCTCAGGGTATAGAAGAACCACTCATTACTTTTAATATTCACATTAAATGTCATGGAGTCTCCTTCCATCTATCACAAATAATATCAATCTCCTCTCTCTCTGTCTCTGTCTTTCCTGGGGTTTCTCCAAGAGATCCAGCACTCTTCACTCTTCCCCAGAATGTAGTCCGAATTTAACAGTCTCCTATTGACAGAAACCTAGGAAACATGTGCAGTCCACCAACAGTTCTCTTATCTGGGAGGTAGTTGTTGCTGCCTTTGCGCCGTTGAAACATGGATGACCGGACTCCCCAGTCCCAGGCCTGCCACTGCTGGAAGCCCTGCAGTGCTGTGGGCCAGGCTGGCCGGCCCTGAGGTCCAACACCCGGCCGGCTGCAGCGAGGTGCGCCCACTAACAGAGAGTATTGGTGCTTTAGGGCCCCCGCTCACGTCAGTGGTCTTGGGTTGGAGATGAAATGTCTTTATGTTTCTTTTGTTGTTTTGCTCATTGAAAGTCATGTCCAGCCTCCCCAGAACCAGGCTCCCAAAGTTGTAAGTACAGTAACACCCCTTTATCTGGGTTTTGCTTTCCATGGTTCCAGTTACCCGAGGTCAATTACAATCCAAAAATATTAATTGGAAAACTCCAGAAGTTAAAAATGTCCAAGTTTTAAATTCCGTGTCTGTCTAAGCATTGTGATGAACTCCCTTGCTGTCCCACTATGTCCTGTTCGGGATGCGAATCCTCCTTGTGTCCAGCATCTCTGTGCTGTGTGTGCTCCCTGCCCATTACCAGCTTATTAGCTGTCTCAGCTAACAGATCATTATGAGAAAGAGAGAGAAGGAGAGAGTATATTCATGTAACTTTTATCACAGTATATTATTATAATTGTTCTATTTTATTATCAGTTATTATTGTTAATCTCTTACCATGCCTAGTTCATAAGTTAAATTTTATTATAGCATGTATCTATGGGAAAAAAACATAGTATGTGTATGGTTTGGTACTACTCACAATCTTGGGCATCCACTGGGGGTCTGGAATGTATCCCTCGAGGATAAGGGGGAACTACTGTACCCATACTCCCCCAGGCATTCATTTGGTGTCATGGAACGTATATGGCCTGGGGAAGTTTGGGCTACATACTACATGCTATGTACTACATCAAGGATGAGCCTCTCCTCCACCTCTGTATCCCAGCCCTCAATATCAGATGTGGTCTTCTTTTCAGTCCCAAGCCTGACATTCTCTTCCTGCCCCAGGAGAATGGCATTATTTTTAAGCTAAACCTCCATCTTCTCACAGGTTTTCATGTCTCCCAGAGATGCACTGGAGAAGATAGAAGCTTCAGTCAACACCTACTCAACACTAATTTTTGCTGATCCCTCTGCATGGATGCTTTTCCCTTTGCCCAACAAAGTTCTAGTACTATGAGAGAGCTGGAGATTTAAGGGCAAGGATGAGGATGTGGTAGTGAATAAGGATAGAGACATATGAATTGAGATAACCCCTTTGGAGACTAAGTAAAGAGAAAGGTGGAAAGAAAGCTGGGAAGCAGACAGAAGGAAAGACAGAGATGCAGAAGAAAGAGAACAAGGAAAAGAAGGTTCATTTCCTTCTGTTGTAAATCTTCACTATAATGAGAAAAATAGGACTCATGCATGTAAAAGCATCTTAACGTCCACGGAAAAGACACGCACGTCAGGGCAGAGAACTCTGGCTGCACAAGGACATGCAGAGAAATGCTCGGTGGTGCAAGGTACATGGTGGGCACAGGAAATGTGTGACCATGCTACTATTTGGGCAATGTGGCTGCATCATTTTGGGAGGTAAAATCTGGGTGTTGCCACTTAAAATTTCTGGTACTGTGATTTATATATATCAAATATATTGCCAATTCACAACATTTTTAAAAAAGTACAGGTTTATAGGCCAACTTTCTTTTTCTCCTTGAACTGAGATACAATTAAACCCTTTTTGTTTTCTGCCGAAGTGACTGGAAAAGCTGTTGGTACAAGCGACCGTTCCAAATAGCGGCCACGAGGAGAGGACGGTCCCAGAAACTCCCAGTGGTGCAGCTAGCGCCACCTGCGACAGACCTGTTTTATCTGTCGCCCTAGAGTGAACATCTACAATAAGCCAAGGCACTCTGTGCTCAGTTTAGTGTCGGTATAGGCCGTTATGGGATGAACGTTGGTGTCTTCCCTCAAATTCATATGTTGAAGTCCCAGCCCCCAACATGATGGTGTGAGGAGGTGGGACCTTTGGGAGATGCTGAGGTGTGTGGGGGGACTCCTCATGAAAAGGACCTCAGAGAACTCTCTCACTGTCCTTCTGCCACGTGAGGACACAACAAGAAGTCGGCAGTCTGCAGTCCCTAAGACGGCTCACCAGTGCTGGACCGTTCTTGCACCCTGCTCTCAGACCTCCAGGCTCCAGAACTGTGAGAAATAAACTTCTGTGGTTTATAAGCCACCCAGTCTGTGGCATTTTGTTATAGCAGCTTGGACTAACTAAGACCAACTAACAAACACCTCCATGTTTCTACAAATGCTACAAGAACTTTTACAGCCTTTTGATCTCGTCAGCTTCCTAGCACATGTTGGCCAGCTAGTAAATTGTCCTTTTCTTTGTCCTGGAAGGACCAAGACTCTCTTGTTCAGGGCACTGCTACTCAAAACTTAGTTTTAAGAGTGAATCTGGTCCTTTTTCTTGTGCATGACATTATTTTAACTCTCACTTTTCATGAGAAACAGGTAGACAAATGAAGTACTCTTCTGTTGTAGATCCTGGATTCAAGAGATCACTGCTTTAATTTTCTTACCAGAGTACATCCATTGTCTCCTTATGCCTGTCTACATCCATTCACTCAACACATCCTTTTTGAGTACCTGCTATTTGTTAGGCACTGAGGGCGTAAACAAGTTGTAACAACAGGTCCTACCCTAAGAGCGGTGGGGAAGGATAACAAGAAGGATGTCAAAATACAAATTGTCAAAAGCTGGGGTACATGGAAGGAGCACCTATTGTAAATGTGACTGGCTTCACTTTCAGAGGGTCCTTTTGGCAAATGTAAATGAGATGATCTTCTTATAGTGCTACCTTTGTGTAGGGAAGATATTTTTCTTTAAAACCATGCTGTAGTTTGCTTGTTTAGTGTACAAACATGAAGGAGGCTGGGCTGCTTGCTTAAGGAGCTGTGCTGGACATGTTGAGTTCAAGTTCCAAGACATATGCTCCTCTTCAATATTGCTTCATTTGGTCTAAAATATGACGAGCACAGAAAGTTTCTCTGGACCATGTTTGTGAACCACGTTGGAGTGTGATAATCCCATTGCAAAAGGGCCTTTGGGCACCTGCTGCTGCTTTGCTCCTGAACCAACTCAGATGCATACTGATGGATAAAAATAGTTGGCTAATTTCTCCTTTAAATTGAAAAAAATCTTCATCTGTACATTTATTAAAGTTACGATGTTGACCTGATTTAGGCATACCTGGGGAACTTCAAAGCTAGATATATGACACGAGGTTAAAAAGAAATCTTTTGGCAGAGTAGATATTGCCAGTACGTAGAGTTTATCATCAGCCTACCCAAGCTTCTGTTGGAGACCTTCAGAAGAATTGTTCATGGTTTCCATAAATCGTTTTGCTGCCAGGATGTTTTTGAGCTGTAAAGGGGTAAATATTCAGGTCCATAACTCTAAAACTAAGTTCTCACCCTCTAAGGGACCTTCAAAACTTGTTGCATGATGATTTATCCCTGTTTATTTCAGGTCCTTCCAAAAGTCCCTCTCGCTTTCCCAAGTATCCATCATTGCCTGGACTCTTCGCTACATACTGCTCGGTGCATTGAATTTCTGTCCTCCTTCCAAAGTGCTTCCTCCGTACCCAGTTTACCTTTTAATTTATACAATTTCTTACCTCCCCAAGCCCTGTTATCCATTTGACATCCTAGCATCTCAGTTCCTTGAGCTCCTCAACTACAAACTCCTCATATTCATAAGCTAAATGTTTCTTCAGTAGAAACTGTACCAAATTTAAATTCTCAGTTTTAATCCTTCTGTCCTTTGATCACACCCAGCCCTACACAGACTTATTGGTGCTTCTACCCTCACTACCCTCCAACTTACCATGTCCTTCTCTTCAGTGATCTCAACTCTTTCCTTTAAGTGGTCAGTTCCTTTGTGTTTTCACTTTGCTCTTTATGCATTTTTAGTTCATCCCTACACTGGTCATCAAGCACACTGAAGCCCTTTGCCACAGGTCCTTCACACCTGTCTACAAAACTTCCAGTGACATCTGTCTATGTAGTCCAACACTGAGAAAATCATGAAAACGATCTCCATGTAACAAACCCTGTTCACTTCCCTAATAAAGAAGACATTTGAAGATAACAATTCATTGCCATCTTCTGACTCCTTAAGCCTCCCCCTTACTTTCCAGTTGACAACATACACCATATTTCACTGAGAGGTCAGAAACTATTGAACAGAATTCTGAAATCTCCTCGTGAATGAAAATCTAAAAGTCGATCTTCATCTGCACCTGTCTTCTCTTTTTCCTCACTTTCACTGTGGTGTCATTAGACGTAAATCTCTCCATTTTGTTTTTTACTAGGTCTCATTTCCCTTCTCTTCTGCACCTTCCATCTCTCCTTCTACACTATACGAAAATCTAGAACTAAAATGTACAATAACTGAGATGAAAATTCACTGGGTCCATTTAATAGCAGAGTGAAGATGGCAGAACAGAGACGTAGTGAAATTGAATACAGATCAATAAAAAGTGTTTGATCTGGAGAACACAGAGAAAAAAGATTGAAGAAAAATGAACACAGCCTTGGGAGACCTATAGAAATGATTAAATAGTATAATATATGTGTAATTGGACTCCAAGAAAGAGGAGAGAGCATGTGGTAGAAAGAACTTTAAAGACATACTTACCTAAATTTTTCAAGTTTGATGAAAAACATCGATGTAAATATTCATAAAACTCAGTGATCCTCAAGCAGATAAATACAAAGAAAACCAAACCTAAGCACAACATGCTCAAACTGCTGAAGTCCAAAGATAAAGGGATGATCTCAGAAGCATTCAGAGAAAAAAATGTAAGATTATAGAGAAGAATGATGATATGAATGATGGCTGGACTCTATCAAAAACAGTGGAGACCAAAAGACAAGGAAATGACATCTTGAAAGTGCTGAAAGGGAGAGGAAAAAATCAAACTGTTCTACTATGTATTCTATATCTAGTGAATATATATATTTAATCCTCACCTGAGGATATGTGCCCCAACCAGGATCGAACCCGTAACCTTTTTGTGTACAGACCATAGGCCAACAAGTTGAACCCCCTGATCAGGGCATCTAGTGAATATATTTTTAAAAATTGTGAGTGGAATAAAGACATTTTCAGATCAATGAAAGCTGAAAGAGTAAGTAGCCAGAAAATTGTACCATAAGAGAAGTTAAATGCTTCAGGTTGAAGAGACATGAAAGCATATGGAACTTGGATCCATAGAAAGGAATGAGAAGCACAAAAGTGATAAATGTGTGAATATAAACAAATATGGTTTTTCCCTTCTAATTTTCTCAAAAGACATTTGATTCTTCAAAGCAAAAGATATTAACATTTTAAGGTAGAATTTATGATGAAGTAAAAGTAGAAGTAAAAGATGGAACAACCAATGGCACAAAGGATGAGGGCAGGCAAATAGAATTATACGTTAAAAAGTTATGTTCATGTGTGGGAAATACTGTGAAGGGAGAAGTGTGAAATAGAAAATATGAGGAAAAAGTATGAAGTGTCAGAGGTGAAATGTGAACCGATGGCAACTCTAATGAGCAGTTAAAATTGAAAAGCACTGCTCTAAGCTTTCTTCTAGATGGTTTGATCTATTTGCAGGACTTTGAAATTCATCTGTATGTAGCTATATCTCACATTTCTACCTGCACTTCAGATCTCTCCTCTCAAATGTAAACTCATATTTCCAGTTGTTCACTTGATATAGTATATAGCTCAATGGCATTTGAAACACAAACACACCAAAATAAACTTCTTTGATTTACACCCTTTCTTCTATTTTGTTCCTTCTTCAGTCTTTTCTATCTCAGTAAATGCCACCACCATCCACTCAGCTCAAAGCAGAAATGAGGAATCATTGTGATTTCCTCCTTGTCCCTCATTCTCTCCATTCTGTTACAGCAAGAAGCCTTGTTTCTATCTCCAAAATATATTTCTGCTGCACATGTCTGGAGCAACTCCTACCTGAGCTCCCTAGTCATCCCACTTCTGCTCTTGCACCCAGAGTGTGAATGATCTTTTTAAAACGCCAACAGAAGCTTAATGCACCATTGCTTAAATCACCTCAATGACTTCTTCCCATGGCCCCAGGAATCAAATCTGTACTTTGACAACGGCCTGAAGGATTTGGCCCCTGCTTTCGTCTCCTATCATTCTCCTCTCACTTACTGCGCTCCAGTCACACTGTCTGGCTTCTGTTTCACACTCCTATAGCAGGGACTGGTAAGGTGAATGGCTCACAAAACATCAAAGGTTTAAAAATAGGGTCAGCACCAGCCATACTGGAGCTTGAGACAAAAGAAAAGTCAGTAATACCAAATCTGTCCTCATTGAAAATATTGATTTTTTTTTCATCACGGGTTTTTTGCCTTAAATTTGATTTTTTAATTTATATTTTTATTGAGTTTATTGGAATGGCTCTGGTTAATAAAATTATATGTGTTTCAGGTGTACAATTTTATAGCACATCATCTGTATATGGTATTGTGTGTTCATCACCCCAATCAAGTCTCCTTCCATCACCATTTATCCCCCCTTTACTCTCTTCTCCTCCTACCCCCCTTCCTTCTGTCAGTCACCATACTGTTGTCTGTATCCATGAGTCTTTATTTCCTTTGCTTAATCCCTTCACCCTTGCACTAGAATATTATTTATCTTGATCTCTGAGGTTTTTGGCCCACTCCCCCTTTACTTTTGCAACCTCAGTGAGTGCCTCATGCTACTCCCAGTGCTGCTGAAACCACCGAGTTCATTCCTGCTTTGTGCTCTTTGCTCATTCCTTTCCCTCTGCCTGGAATCTTCCTTCCAGCAGGTCCCTGCAAGAGTGGTTTCTTCCTGTGCTTCAGGTCTCAGCCTATATGGCACCTCCTTAGGGAAGGTGATTATCCTGTCTTAACACTAATCCCACCTTGTCCATTTACTCTTTATCTATGATAAAGATACTCTTTTTTTTCTTAAAAGTGTTTTTCACAAGCTATAATTACTTGGTTTGCTTATCTGTTTACCTGTCTAATGTTTGTCTTCCCCACTAGCATATGCTCTATATGAGGTAAGGAATTTAGCATTATGCTCAGATCAGAGGAGTCGTTCAATACATACTTTTAAATACATACTTTTAAAGTGAATTAATGAGTAGGCTGAGCCCACATAGATTAACGTTCTTCCCTTCTCTTCCTGGTCATTCCTTTTTCCTTCTCTGTCTTATGAGAGATGAGATCATCCTGAAATAAATACCCTTGAACTTTTCTCTAAAAAACAAAACAAAATACAAGAAAAGGTTACATGGAAACCAAACCAACTTACAACAAAAAGGAGAAGGTGGATGATCGTTCTCTGAGGTCTGCTTCAGATGTGTGTTTGTTCAAGATTTATGAATCAGTAATTATTTCCATGATTGCACAAAGGCTTTTAGTTAAAACAATTGAATCCAATTAGAGACTACATGGTACATTCAATAATTTAAAAAAATTTAACCCTAGAAAGAAACTCTTATTAAAAGTTCAATATATACAACCGGGTTTCTAGGTTTCCCCTCTATGTTTCTAAGATAATAAATCTAGGTATAGTTTATTCGCTCAGTAAATATTTATTGAGTGCCCACTGTACTCAGCAGTGCTCTTAGACGCTGGGCACACAGCAATGAACAAGTCATCGTCTTTGCTTTATGGAATTTATCTTCTACTCCAGGAGACAGTAAGCAAGCAAACAATGTAGGAGAGATATTGCTAGGAAGAAATTAAAGCAACGTAAAAGGAATGAAGAACATTGGAGAGGGTATGTTGATGGAAGGAACCTGTTTGGGGGTTGGGTAAGCAAGGATGTATGGATGAGACATTTGCGCAGATGCCATTAAAATGTTTTGCCTTGAGGTTCGCTCTGTCTTATGTTTTATTTCCAGGCAATCATGGGTTGGATTCTCTGGAAGCAGGTGCTGAAAAAGACTTTGGGGGTGCATACTGTTCATTAGGATCAACACCTGTGAAAAGAAGGTGGGGGGAAGCAGATTTTGGCAGAGGGAGATATTGGAGTGTCACGCTGTGGCTAACCTGTATCTATCACAAAAGCTTTCTTATAAAAGCATTTTCTTGTTAAAGCTATGTTCATCCAATAGTTAAAACAATCAATACACTGTTAAATGAGTCACAGAATTAATATTTAATAAATATCAGCTATGTGCCAAGCACTCTGAGAGGGACCAAGTGGGAAGGAGAGGCAAGTATTCCGCCCCCATGGAGCCCTCGTGCCTGGAGGGTGAGATGTGCATGTGAATAATTCCAATTCCATGTGGAAATTGTATTTAAAAGGAGCTCTTGGAGTGCATGGAGGGCACGGTTAAATGATTTACCTGCAACTACATTTTGTAGCTAACTGACCTGGCAGGCTTATTGGTATGCAGCCTTCCTCAAGATCAAGTATTCTACTGGGACACTATTAAAGTTGTATTTTGCAAGAAGCAGAAAGTTGATAACCCTGCCCTCAGAATCTCCCAAATCTAGAACAGCTCTTCCACACTTAATCATTCAGGATTCCTGGGCTTCAGCTGATTAGTTTTTGGAACATTTGAAAGAATAATAAATAAATAAAACTTTCAGGTAAGAGAATAGGTTCTGTATTATTTTTCCAGTTAAGCCCTCATAGTTACAGCAGCACACAATGCATAGATAAATAATTTCCTACCCTTGAGACATTTCTCTGTAAAGAAGCAATATACAGATGCTTGGAAGATATTTATGTGTTACAACATAGTATATATAATCTATTTGTATTCAACTAAGGTCTAAAAGCTGTTTAAGAGGACCAAAGAGACAGCCCTTTCCAATCTAAAAGAAATCTGGAAATTCTAAAGAAATGAAAAA